>JAVCKV010523476.1:0-11364 GCA_032274145.1 Herpochondria borealis | reverse complement strand
ACATACACTGTATACTCACTCCACAGTAGTATATACATAATATATGATTGCTTGATTCTTATTGCATGTTACGTTGTTAGTAGATGTTTATATAATACACAGACAGGGCTCATTCTATAGTTCCACAAAGTAGATGCAAAATCGCACGCAGAGTTAGTTGTTGGTGTTGTTTACATCCAATCGTAGACGCCATCGTTTTCCAGTTTCGCCCAAGCTTTCGATATATCCACATTGACAACATTCTTTCTCGGGTGCTTTGTTTCCACCGCTTCAAGAATGGCGAGTTGCCGGGGGCTCAACACAGCATTGGCGTCCATGTTGCCTCTACTCGACAAGGCAAAGTTCACCATTGTCAACTGTAGAGTTGTGAGAGGCACGTAGCGGTACAGGGTTCGTTGAAGAAACTGCTTCTTTTGAATGACATCGGATCGAAAGTTGCGAGCGTCAAACTGCTCGAGCAGCGGTTGTGTCGCATCATCCAACTTGTCAAACTCGGTTTGAATGGGCAAGAACGTTGACATCTTGTCTCCATAATAGACGGCAGTCACGTGGTTGTGAAACAGTGCCTGTCGCACCACGGCTTTGCAATCAATGACATGCGAGTTGTATGTGACCTTGATCACATTATTGTTGTTGTTGTGGCGATGACCAATCTTTCCAGTTTCAGTTCCAAGGACTCCCTTGAGTTCTGCAAAGTGAGTCTCGGCCAAGGCGAGGCTATTCTCATCTGCGACGACTCGAAAGGCCATGGTGCGTGCCCAGCACTTCTTGCCATTATGATGATCTTCTTCTTGGGCAACGTATTCGGTTTCAAGGATTCGAAGATAACTTGGAACCTTGAGTACTTTGGCGTTAAGTGCCATTCTCATGGCCTTGGCAATATTGCCAATGGTACAACGGTCGTCTTCTAAACTCAAGGTTAGGTCGGTCCCCTTGTCGTTGAGGATTCGAACCATTGTACTGTGATGGCGAAGCTCCTTGTATTTGGCGACTAATAGTTGATCGTCTCCTGTACCCGCCGTGTTGACAATGAGGGGACAAAAGAGTGTTTCCGCAGCTTCCACCAAGAGTGGATGCGATAGTACCGTTTGTCCAAACGCGACAGACTCGGGGCAGCCAGGAATCTCTTGAAAGATGACCAGAAGGGGCTTGTCTGTATCGCGTGAATATTCCAAGGCCTTGTCATACTCCTCTCCAGTGAAACGAAATCTGACTCGACCCAGTTCGGCGTGATGGTTGTTCTTGTGCTGCAGTTTACAGTCTGCAATTCCCTTTGGGGCTGGGACCCAGGGTTTCTCCTCCATTGCGGGATCTTCATCATTGTCGTCGACGACGTTGAGGTTGCGTCGGCTTACACCGAGCCTTCTCATGCTAAACTGACTTAGCTGTCGTAACATTCCTGATCGTCGGTTCATGATGATTGATTGATTTGTTGTTGTTGTTGTTGTTGTTGCTCTCTGCTTCTGGGTCTGCTTCTGATTCGTGGTGTCTAAATGTGTGATGGCTCTGAATGAACGCTTCGCTTTTTTGTTATGATTTTGTGATCGCGAAGGGGCCGTGATTCAATTGGCACCCGCCATTCGGGCCGATAGATACGAACCACCATAAACGTGATACATGTGTCGTTCGATGAATGCAAAGCATCAACACTTGACGGCATGCATCCAGCAGCGGGCAGGCGCGAGCGATGTAATGGCTTGAGATGAGATCACAAACTCACTCCAGCATTTTCAAATTTCAAATTTCATTTGGGCCAAAATTCGTTGAGACACTGTCTAAAAGTGTCTTAAAACACCCCAAAACTAGGAAATGGTCACTTCCAAAACATTGAAATGGCCTAAAACTGTGAAACGTTCCCAGGAAGAGTTCCGAACCTGCACGACCCAAAAAGTGATTCCCACGAACCCAGCACTTGTGCAGGGATGTTGACAGCGTCTTCGGGCGAAGAGCTTGCGGCAATGACGGTCATTAGATGGCGCAATCAGCAGGTTCCAGCCCAAGCACTGATTGATACAGAGATACATGTGAGGCACAAGGCTGACATAGTAAACTAACTGTCTTGGTTTGCCCGTGCAACGAGACGAGCGTGCCGTAGATGAACTGCTGAAGTATGGAGTCGATGATTTGAAGTGTGCCTCTATGCGCTTCTATGCATTCCCTAGTTACAGCATCGGAATGAATCTACTGACAAGCTGTGAACAGAATATCCAGAGTCTAATAGTGCAGTTGAATATGTCTGAGCCTAATTTCTACGTTTCAACCCCTTCCAGTTTTTCACACAAGACAGGGATGAGGCGACGTAATCTCGAAACCGAGAGCTCTTAGAAGGGTAGCTTACTTTGCTCCTAGGGACACTGATGGACTGTGTACAGACACGTCTGAATAACCCATCTCCTGCAGTTGTCTATCCGAGTATCCCTTATTTCTCAAGTCCTTCACTTGGGATCTTTCCGATTCAATCATCTGTGGTTTTCAACATGATGTGAAGTAAGTGTTAGTTACTTTGAGCTCAACAGGCACAACTCTGGGCTGCGCAGCGTGTACAATAGTATGATATTTACCTGTCCTTCTCTTCCAATTTCAAACAAGAGTGGCATAAAGACAACCATGGATGTGGTGGCAATGATGAAACCAACCTTGGCTGCTGTCCCGGCAGCCCACAATGACCAATCTTTCGCCACTCCTCCACCTTCGGAGAACGACTTGTACGCGTTTGTGAAAAATCCCTTAATGCCACCGCTGCGTGGTTGTTTTGGTTCCTTTTTCGCCATGGCTGTTTTGTTGGTTGGTTTTGCAAGACGATTGTACGTTTTCAGAATAATGTACTCGTTGAAGAATATACGACAAGGATGAAGGGAGCAGTGTTATTGTTGTTGTTGTTGCCCTTCAGGTTGTTGATGTAATGAGACGGGAGCCCATTGACGATGAGTGGTGGCGATTTTACAGCAGGAAGGAGAGCAGGACGTACAACGTACAGTAGCACGGTAGCCGTAGAGTTGAATACTCAACGGTAAATAACGGTCATTCTATGTGGCGCCATTTTCGAATTTCTACTGCCGCGCCATCATTGCACCTCGCCACAACAACAACAACGTTGTCTTCATCACGTTTCATCCGATTGTTCATCACCATTGCTCCATGAATTCTGTTTCAGAAGAGGACAAAGGAACCATCCACTTAGCTGCCAGAGCAGGCGACCTTGAAGCCGTTCGTCGCTTTGTGGAGGTAAAAGGAGTAGCCGTAGATTGCCTTGATGAAGACGGCAACACTCCACTCATTGTTGCTGTATACAAAACATCTTCTGCTTCAATCCTCTCTGTTGTTCGTTATCTTGTTTCGAAGAATGCGAATGTAGAGGCCACTGAAGGCATACGTTCTTCAAATTGTACACCCCTCATGATTGCATCGATGCGTGGTAACGTAGAGGTTGTCAAGATCTTGTTGGAAGAAGGTGGCGCAAACATCAACTACAGTGAACCTTTTTTGGGTAACACAGCTCTGGCGTGTGCGTGTGATAATCCATCGGGTTTCTGTGCAATTCCTACTTTGCTCCAACACGGTGCCAATGTCAACCCCCCTCTCAAGTGTGGTTATTACCCGCATCTTACGTCTGCATGCATGCATTCGAATGCGTCTAGAGCTATCCAGCAGCTGTTGGAATACGGAGCAGATGTGGATGCACAAGTTAGCGTTGATGCGAGAACAGCCATGCACGTCGCTGCGATGCATTCCGACGAAGCAACTATCAGGATGTTGATTGCTCATGGCGCAAGCATCAATCCCCAATTAAAGTTCGGCGAGACTCCACTTTGGGAAGCTGCGCGGACAGGGAATGTCCCTGCAGTGCGAGTCTTGCTCGAACACGATGCAAAAGTCGACATTATTTGTAATGATGGCACTAGTATTTTGCATGCAATCAGAGGTGGAAGTTTGGGCATCATGGGTATCCTCTTGAACCATTGCCGTAGCAGCATGGCGGCGGATGACTTCTGCACCCTTCTCTTGCAACCTGGTGGTAGCAAAGGCGACATTGCTTTGAATCGTGTTCGAACAGTCGAACATGCGAAGCTTCTCATCGAGCAGCCTCACCGTCAAGGTAAGCACCTTCTCCCAGTGTGTTGCGCACAGCTGACATGGAAGAATGGAGAAGGGTTGACGCCTGCGGCTGTGGTGGCTAGGATGATGACTAGAATTCCGCGTGGCAACCTGCTTCTCCTGCTTGAGTATCTCCAGAGTTTCGAGTCTCTACCGTTGGCAATCCCTGGCGCTACCTCTGTATCAAGCTCGACAGCAAAGAGGCGAAAGTTGACGGATCGCATTGCCGTGAAACTGAATCCAGCGCTGAACGACTTTCAGTGGTTGGTGGCAGAAGAAGCTATGCAGGTGGTCATGGGCACGACGAGATTGCCAGACGCCATTGTCTATGCAATTCTGGGATACCTCAGCCCATTGGATATGATGCAACGAACTGATGCGGCTGCCGATACAACAACTGTCTAGCTTATGAAAAGCTGTGACATTGACAAGAATGGAACCATGCGACAGCAGGCGTGGCGATAAGAGGGCTGATACAATAAGGAGAGCTAGTAGTAGCACCCCCATACATCCGAGTTACGTTCGTGAATATCAGTAGAGACGGAGAGTGTTATGGTCGTGGTTCTTTCTGCGTGGTTGGAAGCACGAAGGAGCATGTCCAAACACCTTTGCTCGCAATAGAACTGCATGATGTGCGAATCGATGAATTCTTCGCTACGTCTCAACAGTTGAAACCCTGCGGTTGCTGATATCGTCATCAGTCCCATCTCTTTGAAGTCACTCGTCTGCTATATTCAAATCTCTATGATACTTTAGAGTACGATGGGGTTTGCGCCACCGCGCAAAAAGTGTAACTATCGTCTTCTGTAGCGAACTAATACGATGGTGCTTGGAAACACAACGAAAGTGCCCAAAAACGAGGGTTGTTCTCTAAAACATGTATTATTGATGATCGTATCTTGCATAACACTCTGTATAGGTTGGATTCTTGCCTGCCACCTCTTTCCTGGGTCGATGCGTACTGTCATCGTTGTTTCGCCGGTTTCCTTGCCACAAAAGAGCACGAGAACATAACCATTTTCAGTGCGTGTCCATAGCTGCTTGGTGGAATCGTCGAAAACGATGGTCGTGGCTTGGACGTGCTTGCTCGTTTGGTCTTCTTTCCACCAAGATTGGCGCTCACCCTCGTCATCATTGTTGTTCTGTCCCCACCAAGTCAGAATCTCGCAACCATCCTCGCCGCCAGGAGTTGCAGCATGCTCCGTTCCATGCGGATACTTGACGTAGCTCCAGGCTTTTGCATCAGTATGCATATCATCGAAAGAACCCTTCAAGACGACATACTCTTCACCTCGAGGGTGATCATGATAAGGCAGCGACATGGTGTTTCGTGCGTACCTGACGATATACGTGATGGCCACATACGAGCCCAACTCGGATTGCTTGCTGAGCTCGAAGCCTCCGCTGTCGCCGTTTGCGACGTAGAGTACACGACGGTAGATATCATCCATGTCCTTGGCATACTGTGGATCCCAACACTCATGTACCTGCCCCAGGTAACAGTTCATACAATGCGGCCCGTGGTGCCACGGAAGATCGTTGGTGTTGACGCCCACAGTCACGGACGTATCATCGTTGAAATTGACGGACGACGTCTTCGTGGCACGATCTTTGAACCTGCTGAGCAGAACTTCGACAGTCGGAGAGAAGCGCATGGGAAGATATCGGCGCAAGACTAGCTAGCAGTAGAGATTTATGATCTTATATTTCTGAGGCGAGTTGGGCACAAACCGCACCAATTCAACACGAGCAGCCCGAAAGTAGGCTCACTGGCTATGCTTCAAAAGATTGAACAATCTGTGCTGGGTTGAGGACCGAAATAGGCTGGGGATAGAACACTGGAGGAGCTCATATGTTGAAGCAGGTTTGGTTGCCCAAGATCAAAAGCCGAAGCTTGAAGCAAGTTCGCGTCAGGCTTAAGTTGTCAGATTTGTCGCCGCACTGCTGATTTAGCGTCATCTCCGGATGGAGAGCTATCCGTGGATTTCAGTATTATTTATTGTCAAGAAACCTGTAATGTCAAGTGTCAACCACGACACAACTCAGACAGATGACACCCTGATGCCAACATGCAGTGCTACGAACCAGGCTGTAGTTTACTTTCTCTAGAGTGAAGTGATGTCCTCACACGAGTGTTGAGACGACGCCATGGTATTTCAAAACAGTACATGTTGTCACAGTACAATACACACCCTGCAGTCTAACTCGCATGGATCTTCAGAAGAGTTTGTTCTGCAGTCGTGTATACTCAGGGCCAGTCCTGTCCAATCGGGAGGTAGCGGTGTTCCACTGATTTGGTTTGACTACAAAGCTGGCATACCGAGATTATTACAGTCCAGTGGCTCATTCGTTTATCAAGGGAACACTAGATTTCACTTTCTTGCCGAGACTATATTCTAAGCTGGGTTTGCTCTATTCGTGTAGTACATCCCAACCAGGTATCCTCCATTGTCAGCTCCAATCGTTATTGCTCCTACTGCACACGATGCACAACAACGCGCATTAGTGTTGCGTACGCTCGGATCAGATTGTTGAAGTTATCTGGTCCGAACACTCCACTGAGAAATTCGATTTGCCCAGACTGTATCATGTTTTGAATGGCCACGACAAAGGATTGGGCTAGAACCTTGGGTTTGAGTCCAGAAATCATCACATACCTTTTCCTCCCGCTGGAAGTTTCATCCTGTACAATCAAAAGCCAACTAGCGTTTCCAGTTGGTGCAGAAACAATGCCATCTCGTTGAGCTCGGGGTCGGCCGCGCTAGCGTCAACTACAGTCCGGTACAGGGCCTTTAGCTTCTTCTTCTTCCCCTCGTTCTGGACCTTGAGGAAGAAGTCGTAGCTAAAAACAAATTCAATGTCCCCACCTTGGGGAGTATTGTTGAGGTTCACGGTCGTCCACGTGGGAAGGAAATTGTTGAACGCAGCATCATGGGCGTCGGCGATCGGCCATTTTTGGCAGCTGTTTTTTAGTTAAGGTTTTCTGCGCGGCGGTAAGATTGGCGCTACATGTAGGTGTAGCGATTGGGAGATACATGGTTTGCTTGTTTGTGTTTTCAGATGATGTTTCGAAGAAATGCACAAGGATCATCATTTCAAGAAAGGCCCTATGTTCTCTAACGGATGTCTTTTTCGAAGTAACCACTTGTGCCAGGATGTTCCATGGTTCTAGAGGGACATTTTGTCAGGGGACCATAAAAAACAATCACATCACATTCTTGCAGAATTGCTCAAGCTTGCATCGAAAGGTAACCAGTTGATTGTACCAACCATGGACCCAGATCTTGAGGGAAGCGATATTGAGGGTAGCCCACCTACGGCATCCTCTGAAAGCATTGACGAGGAGGACCTCTCTGAGGATGACAATTTCAAAGATGTCGCCGCCCCACCAACAATCCTCGAGACTTCGTTTGCCCGCAAAAATGGGTTCCATCTTCGTTGGAGTGATGTCAACATGGCGATACGACAACAAGGAGGACCCGTATGTTTTAGAATGGGGAAAAAGAAGCAGGAAGAAGGACAAGTCATCCTCTCTAGCGTTTCAGGACGTGTGCTTCCGTACGAGCTCACGGCCATTATGGGTCATAGTGGCGCCGGTAAGTTGTTACGAATCGTGTGAAAGTGCTCGACAATTCGAAGGCTTTTCGACTCAATCTTCCCTTGCTACTTCAAAGGAAAATCAACTCTGTTGAACGTGCTGTCGGGAAGGATCCAAGCTTCCTCAGACATCGACCTGGCATACAACATTCGATTGGATGGCGAGTCAATCGTGCCGTCAGCGGCTGTGAATCGACGCAAGATAGCCTTTGTAGCCCAGCACGACACACTGCTTGCTACCAGCACACCACGAGAGACCATTTGGTTTTCGGCTCGAATGCGTCTTGCCAGAGATATTTCGGATGAGCTTGTTTCGGAGCTGACAAATGATTTGCTCGAAAAGTTGTCTCTGGACGATTGCGCTGACAGGCGGATTCAAGTGCTCAGCGGAGGGGAGAAAAGACGTGTCAGTCTTGGCATTGAGCTCGTTGTGCAGCCAAGTCTGATCTTTCTCGATGAGGTGACTTCTGGACTTGACAGTCACAATGCAATGCAAGTCCTCCAAGTTCTTAAAGGCGTCTCTAACTGGTGTGGTGCAAGTGTGCTGTTCACCATCCACCAGCCCGACAGCGACATGTTTCAAATGATCGATCACTTGATCTTATTGCACGATGGTCGTTGCATGTATCAAGGGCCCACCAAGGGCATCTCCAACTATTTTGCCGAACGAGGCCACGAGGTGCCTCCAGAGCATTTCGTTGGTAGTTGGATTCTGAAGGTCTCGCAGACGGCATCATCGACTGATGAACTCGTTTCAGCTGGATACTTCAAGGACTTTCCCATCAAAGATGAGCAGGTGCAGCGCCGAAGCAGGCAACGCCGTAGCTCTGTGTATGATGTGTGCCGAGAGAAGAAGAGGATTCCCATCATTCGACAAACATGGATGATCTTCGTAAGGGAGATACGAAACTTCGTTCGCAATTCGAGTACAGTCATGGTTCGCTTTGCAGGAGTAGTCTTTGGTGCTGCCATAATTGCAATGGTATATGTTGGAGTCGCCGATACGAATAGCATCGAGTCATTGCAGGCGTTCAACTCTCACGTCGGAGCGGTGTTCATAGTGGCCTTCTGCGTTCTCTTTGCGCTGCAAGTTAAGGTGTTTGCTCTCTGTGATTCTCGTGCCCTTGTGAAGCGTGAGTTTCTGACGGATCACTATAAGATAATCTCACATTGCCTCGGTGACTTGCTGTTTGACTGTGTCCAGAGCCTTACAACGATCCTCTTCTATTTGCTGGTTATCTTTTGGGCTGTCGGGTTTCAGAGCCGATTTTGGTATACATGGGCTGTTCTCACCATGTTTACAATGGTCAACACGTCGCTTGCGAATCTTCTTTCGACGTCAACTCGGAACCCCGAAGATTCGAAAGAGTTGACTATTCTTCTCATGCGTAAGTTGCATGTTTGAAATGGAGGATCTTGTAGTGAGCATCAGCAAACCGAATCTCACCAAACCCGCCCTTTACTGTTGATTGTTCACAGTACCGCAGAACTTGCTGGCTGGCTTCTTCGTGGCTATTTCAGCCTTGAACCCATGGATTCGGTGGGCTGCCTACGTGGTGCCTTTGACGTATACCTTCAGACTTCTTATTGCTGAAGAGTTTCGTTTCTGCTACGATAACAATGACGAGCATCGCTACTTGTTGCAATGCCTTGATACAGCTGGAAAATCTGGATTTGATCCTACTGGCGACCTA
The DNA here is from genome assembly GCA_032274145.1 of Herpochondria borealis. Classification (NCBI taxonomy): domain Eukaryota; phylum Rhodophyta; class Florideophyceae; order Ceramiales; family Ceramiaceae; genus Herpochondria; species Herpochondria borealis. The sequence continues at coordinate 1,978 of JAVCKV010523476.1, read as the reverse complement.
ACTGACTTTCTTGGGGAGTCTTCATCAATCATTTTCCCGCAAACTGGTTCATACACCTCGGCGCAAGGTGTCAATGACTATCTTCATGTATTTTCTACATCTGATGAGCCGGATACTGTGTTAGTGCATAGAAGCTGCATTAGAGCAGGTACTCTGACAATTACGAAGACCTCAGCTTCAGCGGACAGGTGCTTCTTCTCGATAGGAACTGTCGTTGGTTTGAATTACAACGAGCGGCTAGCCAACGATGGAGCTGAGTCACAGGAAATTGCTGTTGGCTACCAAGTTGAGTACAACCAATCGGACACAGATGCATTTATTCTGAATGAAATTGGTATTCTCTGGAGCGATGAGGCCTTGAAAACAAGTTTTGCTGCCGACTACAACACCACCAAAACGTGCGAATTTATCTGTGAGACTTTGGAGGTACGCTGCCCAAGTACCTTCCGCGCTAACGCTTTTGCCGACCGCAACGACTGCATTGCGCAAATGCTTGGTCTTGACGTATTGGTCGAAGACTCTGATGGTCACGTTTTCCTCGATGGAAACACAACGTCATGTCGCACAATCCACTCTGTCTTGGCTTGGAATGACGACAAGCACTGCCCCCATCTGTCGTTTTCTCCCATGGAGGATGACGATGGACAGTTAAAATGTCACCAGAGCCAAAACAGGACTATCGAGGACCTGTTCAGTCCTTCCGAAATTAACAGGATTCGCTCCATTGGGGGTGCAAATGACCTAACCAACCTCACATTCCAAACAGTAAGCACTGCCGACCGAGGAGAATGCATGTCTGACTTTCAAGCAGATTTTCAAAGTGCTGTCTTGAATGCGTTGCCGCTGGACGCCGTGTGTATGGCTTATTTGAGCTCCAATGGTGCGCTTGGCGACAACGATGTAGCGTACTGGATGATACTTGTTGGAATGGTTGTTGGTTGTCGCCTCTTGGAATTGGTGTTTCTCCGCATGCGATTGTCTCAAAGTACGGTTGTCTAGAGAGACTTCTCTAGACCTTGCTCTGCAAGCTGATCAGAATGTGCGGCTTTAGAAATATAGTGAAACTCCATGGTCTATAATTCGATTGCAGACTCTACATGCCTTTCTGTGTAGACTGGCCGCTGGAGGTGTGGCGGAGATGTCGGATGTGCTGTCAAAGACGAGGTGGCACCATATACTACGGAAACAGAGCACTCTTTGCCGGAATCAACTGGCAAAGTCCCATAAAACCCTTGAAGTCTTGCAACAGGCTCGAGGGGGTCACGTGGAAGCCACGAAGACAGTATTCAAACATTCAGGCGATCATGCGTATCTGCAGATTTGCCTATTGGCTGTGGAACATCACTCGTTTGTTGTTGAGCTCATCAGCGCTCGATCTGTGTGCCGATGACTTGTTGGGAAAAGATAATCCCGCGAGCTTGCGTATCATCAGGCACTGTTGGAGCACTCAGGGACCCAGTAACCTCTCGTCGCAATAATAGATCTTCCGTACCACAAGTAAGCACTTCTCTCAGACCCTGCTCTTCCGCCGTACCACCAGTAAGCACGTATAGCACCCTGCTAAGGACTGTCGCGTTCTCCTCTCGATAATAATGATCTCTACATTTATAGAGAGGTTCCTATACTTCGAAATATTTGTGGCTCGTAGGCACGCCTCAAGTGTTTCACTGCCAAGTATCCCTTACCATGGAGGGTTTGGGGCCACAACTGTATTCGAACCCAATTCAACCCCGGCTAGCCGTGATGTTTTGGAGTCTAGGGTGTGAAGGATTCAGTAATCGCCTTCCGTAATAGCCAGTGCATCAGCATCTCACTATCTGAGGTTCTTATTATGCGTTGACGCATGGTTCGCCTAGTTAGTCATGTCACACACGAGTTTCACTTCGTATGGAGAATGGGCCGTTAGCACCTCTATTCGGACTGCCCGCCCCAGAGGAAGCTACACAAACTATCAAGTTGCAACTACAACAAACGAAGA
>JAVCKV010523365.1:0-11365 GCA_032274145.1 Herpochondria borealis | reverse complement strand
CCAGACGTTGGAAGACGAAATAGAGCATCAGAAAGCTGATTTTTATTCCCCTTGTTTATATTCCATTGTGAAATTGAAATCAGATAAACGTAGACGTCATCTGTCGAGACGGTCAGATACATATTTGAAACCGAGTAGCCATTAAAGTGCCTAGTGATATTTTATATTGGGAAGACTGAGCCTTTCAAGTATGGGCGAAGTATCTTGCACGACCATGCAACGGCCAGACACTCTCGGTCGGTTACATAATAATGTTTTTCTGCCAAATTTAACGAACGGTTCCAATAGCAGATTGTGTTTCGCGTGCCTTTCTCATGCGTTTGTAGAAGGACGACACAAATTTTATAACCACAAGCATCGGTGTCGATACTGTATGGTAAATTGGGTCGAGGCAATTACAGTGGTGGTGGTGTTATCATTGCCTTTTTAACTTATTAAAAGAATTTTTTTGCTCCTGATTAAAGGGTAGAAACTTTAAAGGTTGCCACTTTTTAACAGCGCATTAAGCGGAGCTGCTGCGCGTGTGACATTTTGCACAAACCTCCTGTACACATTACAGAGTCCTACGACGGACTTAATTTGTGTTTGAGTCTGAGGTATTTTAAAATGCCTCATCGCCTCAATGGTTTTTGAGCGACTTCCTGCTTTCCTGGGATTAAAATGTGGCCTAAACATTCCACTTGGTTTTTAAAGAAATCGCACTTCTTTAAGTTTAAATAGAACCCTGCAGATTTAAGACAGTTTAGAAGTTTTCTACCTGCTCAAGGAGCTCTTCAAAAAGTTTAGAGAATATTATAAACTCGTGTAGGTAGACGAGGTTTACATGAAAAAATATTTGGAATAATATATCAATTGTTCGCTGGAATGTCGCCGGGACATTGCATAACCCAAACGACATTTTTTTATGCTCAAAACAACCTTCGTGGCAGAAGAGGGCTGTTTTGGGTCTGTCCTCTTCTCGGATGTTAATCTGCAAGCAGCCGCAATATGCGTCTAGTGTAGAAAAATAGACGGTCTCTCCTAGAGAGTCGAGGCACTCGTCCAATTTTTGGGTAGTGGATGACTGTTTTTACAGTTATTTTTATTTAACCGGCGGTAATCGACGCAATAGCGTTTCGTACCGTCGTTTTTAGGAACTAGTAGGACAGGTAATTCCCACTCGCTCATAGAGGGATCGATTGCACACAGTATGCTGCAGTCTTGGAGGCTGTTTCGGTAGACTTGAGTAAGCCATTGAATAAACACGCTTATCCGTGTGTAGATTTTCTAGATAATTTTCTTTTTCATTTGAGACATCAATAATATGTGAAATATTAGAAATTACGAACCCGATCATGGTTGCATCTTTTTCAGTACCTATGATCTGGTTCTTACTAAGCATCACATCGTGAGGTGAGAGGTTAGCTATTTTTATGTAGAATTCTTTAGCTTCCTTTCCAACGGCTATGTCTTTGTCGATTCTACAGTTGTAAGTACCATAAAACGTATCAATAATTTCCAGGAAGAAAGTACCTGAAGAATTTACAGTGACTTGTACAAATATCTCAGACAGAGCCAGCAGGCTTCTTCGTTGATACATTCTCACATACCGAGGTTCTGCAGTAGCTTTTGGTACGGCTATTAGTTCATCCGCATCACGGGTTATTGTGCGAGATGGACGTAGTTTTCCGGCAGTATAGTGCCTTCATGAAGTACGACGACACGTCGTCATACCGAGATGTTTTTACATGAATATCTATAAATTTTATCCCTAATATAACGTCAGTAGACAACTCGCTTACCACCCACTAAGGTTTGTCAAATTATATAGCCTTTAAGTTCTACGTATAAGTTTATTATACCGAAAAAAATCAAGTTGATGCTTGCTAGCAGAAGCTAGTTCTTCAACGGCTTGGATTTTTTGAAGAATAAAACTTATTGTGGTCAGGTATCCTTGCGGACTATATTAGGACCTTCTACTGTATCAAATAAACAAAGATATGGATCAAGGTTATTAGAGGTACTGCTTATCGAGGCGTCTACCTTATAATTAAAGGGAGACAGTAAACATATCGGATCTGATAGGTAGTACTCGAACGTGCGCGACGGTAGCATCCCGTACGGATTTAGCTGTATTGGAAACCTGAGGCTTCAATTGTAGACTGAGACGCCGTAGAAGTACGGGAATCTACAGACAGAGGGTCAGTCTCGTGTGGGCTCTCCGTATCAGATGGGATTTCAGTTGTCTCTTTAGCGAGATACATTGCTGTACCCGTCCTAGGACGGATAATAAAATTATTACTATACGGCTATCTGGCGATAAAAATAAGATAGAGGCGCCAACCTTGCTTCAGTTGAAGCCAGTTATTTTAAAAATTAAGTAAAAGGACTGCTCTATACCTCTACTTTATTGGAATGGTCGAGAGTGAGAACAGGCACTGCTACGATGTCCCATCTGGTAGCAGGTGTAACCTACTAGTTTGCCAGCCGGAAGGGGATGGCTATTACCTTCCATACGGCCTGTGACTTGGAAGGCGCTCTCGCGTCTGCGTTTCTATTAGACTTTCCGTAGTGGGGGACAGTTAAATTGACAGCTTCAGGAGCTGGTGATGTGGAGGGGATTGAGACAGTAGACGGGTACGCATACTTTGTACTGGTACCCGGCTCTGCCTGATCTTCCGCTATCTCAGAGTCTATCTCACCCCATGAGACGGAGTGAAAAGGACCCTGGTACTGCAGTCCTGATAAATAAACAGCGTGAGACGCTGGTGTTTTCCTACCTGGGTGGCTCCTGGTACGTCCTTCTATCCTAGTAGCTGGGCTACTAGATACAGTACCTACTCGGGTCGCCCTGTATGAATATCCTGCATTAATTGCAGTTGAAATAACGTGACCTATTTTAGTGAAAGGTGACGTCTCGTGCTGGCGCATAACGGATGGTTGCACGCCAGGTAGTAAACCTTTTATAAAGTTTGTTATCACCGTTTTTGTATCAAAGTTTGTATCGCAGGCTCGGGATCAATCCCTGAGCCTGTCATAGAATTTTTTCTCTTCCTCTTGGGGCTTCTGTTGTACGCTGTCACAGGAGTCAAATGCGCGCGTTAGAAAAACCTTTTTCGCGTAACATTGTAATAAAAAGTGTACTGCTTCCGGCCGGAAGGAAATTCCCTCGAAGGCTCTCTCTCCTAACTCGAGATGGGAAACATATTCTATAATAGCCTCTCCTTGGAGGATTTCGTGAAGGATCAAGAAGTCTGCTCCTTCGGCTATATTATTAAAGTAGAACTTTTTGTTAAGTTCACCTAAATAAATAATACTATCTAATGGTACAGTACCATTAAATTTTCTTACGGCTAGGTAGAGGAGATTTTCCTCAATTTACTACCGGACGTATGAGATGATTTCTTACCTGAGACGGGTTTGTATCCAGAAGACGATATCTTCTATAATTAATTAATCTCGCGAAGCGAGCATTATTAGGGACGAGGACCTTAAGTCCTGGGTAGGGAGGTCCTAGGGAAGTTTTCTACTGTGATAGCAGTCTGCCGTTTCAATCTTAATCATCAGACGACTCACTACCTGGCGCCGCGTTACTCCAAGACTCGTCCTTTCTGTAATTTTTATTTTTATTGTTCTTTTTTGAAGAATTAATTGAGTTTGTTAATTTCTTAATTTCCGATAATATTGAAGTTAAATCCGAATTAATTAGTTCATTTCTATCCCCTTTCACTGGCGCTGAGATGTTCTGCACCAGTGGGGGATTATTATCTCCTGGGACGGATGTTGCAGCAGTTTGTACAGTCGCGTCCGCCGGTTGCGGATTTAGAACTGGAGTGGTGTGACTGACGACTGGTCATCGGGTAGCACTGCATAAATCATCCAGCCCGCTTGAAACCGGCGGAGCTGGTTGTAATAACTCCCGAAGGGATGTTCGCGGTACGAGTATCCCTCTCTGGATACTCGATACGAGTTCGCTGATCTACGCTTCGAAACACTGACGCACCTCCCTTACGGAGGGTATTAATACAGAGACGCGTTTGCTTACTCATTTATATCTATCATAGACCACTGTTTGAGACCTCTTTATTTCTTGTTTTAGCCGTAATTCGACGGCAAATAGCTTACTGTCTAGGGATTTTTCAAAGATCTCTAGCTTATTATCCAGTTTGAGCTCCATTCTGTGCTCCAACTGGTTAACTCTATCCTCAAGTGATGCTTCCGCATCATCTAGAAGTTCTTCAAGTAACTCCCGGCTCATCTCCTCCACAGGGAGCGGATATTGGTAATGTACTGGGGTGTTTATATACTTCTCGGCTGGTACTGTAGGCGAGCCGACCGTCGCTTCCACATGGAGGCGCCTGCGTAGTGCTTATGTACCGTTTACAGTGGCTGCCTCAGTATCGTCAGCTCCGGTCTGACCGGGCTGGCGAGATGTGTGACCTGTGACATAGTCATCTACGGTCACTTCTATAGCTTGGCCAGTTTGGCTAAATTTTGCCATTACATCTCCCGAGTCATTTGGAGATGGCTCTACCAACTGTTCGCTTGGCGAACCATGTTCGTTATCTATACCATCACCGAGACAGGGGACCGTCACGGTTGTTTTTTTTATGACGCTGCCTGATAAATCAGAGCGAGACGAGCCAGCTGGCTGCATTACGCCTGCATGCAGTTGGTCCGAATAATGCTGACTACTCGGCTCGCCAATCTGGTGGGGAGCCCGAGTATGGGGAACTCTTCTAGTAGGTTGGGCTGAGGATAGCCCAGCTCCATTTACAGTGCTGGAACTTAGGCCGGGCAGCGGAAGTGCTACCCGACGCCAAGGTTGATATTTATGGCTTTTCAACAACCCACTAGGCCTTGGTGCCTCTCGTAGTGGGATTTGTAGATTCCCACGGTTGACACCATAACTCCTGTGATGAGACAGTAGTGAGGCTCCGTCGTCGTTCATGCCGAAACGGAGGGGAGGTGAATATTTTTCCGTAGAGGATACAAAATGGTAGATAAATCAAAATATTTCAATATAAAAAGAACCAAATATAGTAACTTCTAGGTTGGGAGACCAATATGTAGTAAAAAAAAGTCTAGCTACGTATAAAAAGAAGTCCTAAAACCTGGGGTTCTGGCTGTTTTGTATGAACACTACTAGAGTCTATGTGGGTACCCTCTACTGTAGTGGAGAAGATAGGTTTTGAAAGCTGAAAAGCTAGTAGAAAATGACTGAGGAGCAGGTGAACCACGCTTGTAAATCCTGTGGGACAGCTCGGTCGGGACGGTAGCAAGGGCTCTAGCAAAGCGTGGTAGAAAAATTGGCCGAGGGCAAGGGACGCGCACGAAGGGCGCGAGAAAGGGGACGCTGAGACGGGGCGCGAATGACGGTTTCTAAAGGACGAGGTGGAGAACGACGGTCTCTAAAGCGGTAACGCGGGAGTCACCAGAGCCCACTTACTAAATGCTCTGGGCCGGGATGAAAGGAGTTTCAACGGACGCACGGCGCTTCAGCTCGCGAAGCGAAGAGAGGAAAGTAAGTTATAATTTTATGTGCGCTCGCATGGTGAGACGCTGCGCAGCATATATAGAAAAAAATCATAAACGACCCGTTTCTCAGGACTACGTTTGCGCACACCATATGGTGTATAAGTGGTGGTAATGGTCACATATATTTTACCCATATACTGTTAATTGTGATATGAATTAAATTCATTCTACTGCAGGCTCTCATGGAGACAAAGGCAAACGAAGTTTTCAAAAAGGGGCAAGGAATCTATTGAAGGTCGCAAAATAGGGGCGGTGGAGCATGACGGGCCCAAAAGAGGGACGGAGGCGCACGACGGGCGCAGAAGGGGGCCAACTGGATTCACCATAGCACGCTTACTAGACGCTATGGGACGGGGAACATGGAGGTTCAACGGACGCACCACGCTTCAGCACGCAGAACAAAGATAGGAAGGACGCGAGTGAAAGTACTTCACTGACATGTATATGCTACTCCATGGGGAGGGCTTCAAATATTACGGCGAGGCGCAAGGGGATCTGTTCTGCTAGAGTCCTTCCATCGTCTCGCCGTCGCGCCGAGGTACGCTGTACATTAAGGGGACCTCCGAGCCAAGTGATCAGCACACGCTGGAGACGACGTACACTTTGCCGCTGTGGATGCGCGCTTTCGAGAGAAAGGAGCGCCACCGAACTGGACACTTGATTCCGGGGCACTTCCAGGAGGTCAAGTGCCTACAGAGAAAGGTCTGCAGTGGGTTTTTTCCGCCAGCTCCGGCCTGGTGGGACGTACTTAAGTTCCCGTATATTATGCCCCCAGACCTGCCGTGGCCTAAATCGGACAACCCCTACTGGATGATCCCTTTTATACCGCTTGGTGGATATTCCACAACGAGTGGGCGGCGGAGGTATGCAAGTACCTCCTTATACAGGCCCAAGTCAAGTGGCTATTTTAGGTACCCGAGGGAAATTGTAAAGAAATACACAGAGTGGTTGTCGGTTATGCGGTCTTCGAATACCGGGGTACCTTAGTCGAAGATTTACGCAAGTTTCTGTGCTGTAAGGACTCGCTGCGTAAGTCTTACTTTTCTTCCGATTTCAGGTACTCGAAGCCGGACCGCACAGACCGGACTCCTGTATTCAAGTTGGGGATTTGTTTCCCTTCGAACCTGAGACGTTTTGTGTGCTCGCTAGCGAGTAATTTTCCATTCCTCTTGATGAGCGTGGGGGACTGACCTAGGGCATATGTCACCATGGCCCTCATGTGTATGGGTCCAAGAACGGTTTATGTACTGAAATTTTTTGGAAAGGATTCTCTCGTGGGCTGGCCGCGGTGTATCACACCGGCGAAAAAGCCCGGACAGGATTTGCCGGTCGTGATACGATTTCCCGCGCTCGTCGGCGAGAGGCGAGAAAGGGAGATGGAAACGAGAGCGTTGGTTCGGGCAAAAATGTGCGAAGACGTGGGCTAGTCCATCGTCGTGGTACGGGAATTCGCTCTGGATGCGTTGATGGCATTGGTGGTCGGGAAGTCGCTGTCGCGTCTCAGAAGACTTGCGCTGATGGCAACGAACAGCCAATGAAAGTTGGCTGCGTTGTTTGGACGGCCCAAGGGGGGTTCTTCATCTGGTAAAGCTGTTAGTCCCGTTGGAGGTACACAATATGGTACTGTGACCTTTCCCACCCCCGAGTCGCCGCAGTTCTTGCCCCGCGACGAGGAGATGGTGTAAGTTTATACTAGCCAGGCTGTGGCTGTTGTCGCACCGGTACCAGCTATTTCTACTGTAGATCACAGCGTTCTTAAGCCTGACGCTGCTGTTGCAGCGCGTCCGCTCGCGACCGTGCGACTTTTGGCCTTCCAGAAAAGGGGAGGGTCTGGGCTCCTGAGAGATCTTTGTCTCTCTGGAAAGTTAACTGCAGCCAAGTCTACTGTAGGTAGAATTTTAAGCACCCATCAGTTGAGTAATGCGGACGTCCCTTTCCCTGTTTTTGATTTAATTGGGGACAGTGATGATGAATAGCGCGCACCCAAAGTGAGTGGGGCGGCGCATCTTATTACCCTTTCTATAAATGGCTAGGTAATAGAGGCAGGGGTGTCTAATGAGTAGAAAGACGCCGACCCAGAATATTTAGCTGAAGAGCCTGAGGTCTACGAAGAAGACAGTGATACTTGGATTAGCTATTACTTTAAGTTCTTTTGGCACGAAGCAGCTAGTGATTTTTGAGCTGTTATATTTATACGATTTTCACGTCGTCCTAGAGACGGCAGGGTTTTTTGATGATTAACGAATGAATTCAGAAATACATATTTAGTGATCTTCTCAGTAGGACACACCGAGTATGAGTTAGGAAAATCATTAGAATATTTTTTGGAAAAACATTAACGTATTCATAAATATTATAATATTATGTAGGGTATCCTCCCCCTATTTTGGCGTAAATTACTTCCACAAGGAATTTGCAAGAGGATATACTTTTTGAGATGGTATTGGTGTATCAACTGTCGGGAAAGATGTAGTATAATACATACTACCTTACGACTCCCTCTGAGACAGCCAGTTAGCTGAAAGGGCTGAATTGTATTTTCTTGAATTAATCCCTTATTTAATTCGGATTATTCTCCAAGTAACACCCTTCGGCTAACCGCATCTCCCGTCCCACCCATAACCAAGAGCTACTTTCTAGCTCTCTGACCATATTATACTGTAGCTTTCCTAATTCTATCTATTCTACGTCTTATCACAACCCTGTGATGTTATTACTGTACTATGTAGGCTATTATATAGACTAGACTAAATGTGTTTTCCGGTGTGCTTTAGTATTTAGGAGCTCTGTCGCATCTCATCGCGACCACCTGAATAATCGATAACCTTCTCTGGAGCTCTTCCTTGCGCAAGCTGAAGAGCCGCGTCCCGGATCTACCAAGCTCCAGCCGTACTCCGTTGCTCCCGGTTGTGTATAGTAAGGAGCACAACAGGACCCCTGGACTGTCTCAACAATGCGAGCGCGCGTTGTCTAACCGGCCCTTCGGCCTCCCTTCCCGGTTTCCAGTGCTTGCGACTCCCCCTTCCCTTAGGAGCGGTTCCCTACGCGTTTTGTAGCGCCGCGAACCGGTTTTATCCCCGTCTCCTGTCCCGCACCAGTTGTGTGCACCCTCTCTCGCTCCCAGCGTGATTCGCGAGCTGTACCGCCGTGTACCATTTTACTTACCCTTTTCGCAGCGCTTGCGACGAGTTCCCTAGCCCGAAACGCCCGGAGCGCGTCTAAACCCTGCCAGGGTCGCCAGTGAGCGCGACTCTCCTCTTTAGCGAGCTTTATACGCGTTCTGAAGCGCCGCGTCCCACACATCTCGTCCCTGTCCCACAGTGCGGAGTGCGCTGTCCCAAGGTCCTTTTACATCGTCGCCAACGAGAGCGACGGCATCCTCTGTCCCTGTCCCCCCCTTGATGCGAGCTACGCGCCGCGTCTCATTCCTGCCCCTTTCCAAAAGACGCCCGGAGCGTGTATTTCCGCTTTATCCTCGGTCGCCAGTGAGCGCGACCGCCCCCTCTCTACCACTCTCCCTTCTTTCCGTCTCAGCACCAGCTTGTGTGCTGATTCTCCTTGCTAACTTATAGAGCGCTCTGCGTTCTCTTTAGAATCTCTGCAGTCTCCCAGGTATTCTTAAATCGTACCTGAGTCCCGTACCTACTGTGGGTGCAGACCGAAAGACAACCAGGCCCCTTTCACAGGATCACCTGCTACCTAAAAGAAGTGCAGTGCTACACGAGCACTATCTTGTACAAATTCGCATTTTTTGGTGTGTGTGATACTACATGAACCATAACATGTGTTGGAAAACACCACCGAAATGTCTCCAGCCCTTACTGCCAATGAAGAAGGCTTTGTCGGACCCATACTTGAAGCTACAGATTCCTGTGTTTATGCCTCTCACGTCAATGGATTTTCAAACGATGGAGCGCGTGCTTTATCCTATTTATCCAACAGAGTTTTCGGAGACGCAACCTGTCATTCCTCCTCTCGGGCTCTTTTAGACAACATTTCAGCCGAGACTGTGTGTGCTTCCTCCCCTCTTACGGATTTCACGTCGGGCGAAACGCCATGTATTATATCCAATGAGGCAGAAGGCATACGAAACACTGAAACCGTGGAAGAAATTCCGATGATTGTGCGTGCTATGGTCGATGTTGTAAACGCGGTTTGCATGTTAAACACAGAGACGTTGAAAAAGAAAATACTGAAGCTACTGTGCGTCGCATCAGCCCAGAACCTAAACCTGGTCGCGAAGAAAACCATCGTTTCTTTCCGCTGCCTGCAGTTTGGAATTTACGGACCATGCTTTCAGCATTTCGTGTGGTGCAGCGAGGAATTTCCGGAAGGGCGCTGCATAACGGCGAAGTTGATGACGATGCTGCGCAGTTTGCACACTTGGAGGACCAGTATGAAAGGGTTTTAACGGACGCGGAGACAGAGGAACGCGCCATTCTCAAGACTGCCCGTAAGGCGTTCAAAAAGTTGGAAATCTGCGTCCCCATTTTCGCTCGTTGCAAATGAAATTTTAACCAAGAAAAAGTGGTGTAGTAGATTCCGGATGGAAAGTGCAGCTGAGGAATACCGGAGCTATCTGGTCCTCCGCCTGCACAGTACGTACAGAGGTGGCCCGACCCGTTTTCTGGTCGTCGTCCAGTAAAAGGACCTGGGTTCGGCGCATCTTCAGTTTCCCGACTGCACCCTCGTTTTGGCGTCAACGACATCGTGCGCCTTATACACGTCCTTGTTTAATAGAGAATGAAATAGGCCCAGCGTAATTTTTGTATGCCGAGGATTAGGGAAGAACTCGACAGTGCCAATTTTTGCACTTGGTCGGAGCACAGTTATGTCATTTTCAACGGGACAGTTTTTAAGCTCTCAAAATGCACAAATTTCTGTAGCGTGACAGAATCTCACTTTGCAGGGACCAAGAAAAGTATTGCAGCATGCCAACGCGATGGCGCGTTCTTCCCCGCAAGGTACGGCTAGTTTCGGTCACAGTACACTACTGCTTTCAGCTATCAGATGTCTGGACAAAACGGCGAAGCCGACTTCCCCTGCTTCGAAAACGGCAACTCTTGCACCATGTAATCCTTCTGCTACTTTAAATCCTATGCAGGTGCTATTGTACAAAAAATGGCCTCTCGTATTCTACCATAGGATGCACACCGTGAAGAAGTTTTTGGCTCCTTTCGTGGCATTGACTCATCTGAGCGCCGTCGGAAGAGATCGCGCGTTTCAAAATCTCGATCAGAGATTATTGTGCACGGCATGTATGCGTTGGCAACTATAGACGAAAATTCGGCGCGTGGGAGGGAGATTGGAATCGCCGCTAAAGCACGACACATTGTGGCTGCGGCAGAAGCTGTGTCGAAGACTTTTTCCGTCCTGCGTGAAGTGATAGAACAGTTAGAGAAGGAAAACACAAAGAAGATCAGACGAAACAAACATTCTTCTCCCCCAGCGCATTCTCAAGAAGAAGTACGAAATATGGAAAGTAAATATATTTGATCTGTTGCAGCTGTTTCCAAAAAATGTAAAAGTTGCTATATCTGCTGCTTTAGAGCAAATAAAAAAACTGAAAATTTCTTTACGGTGGCCTGTGGGATGTTCAAATGAACCCCATTTATTCTAATTAGTTTTCCATCTGCTCTCGTGGTGCTTAATCCCCATGCCGTATATATCGAACTACATTCTCACAATAAACATTCGACTCGGAACTCGCTGCTTAGGTTGCTGCTAGCCCAGAAGGCACAAAGTTTAAAAAGAAATCCAGTTCTGTGAGCAGGGCGAGCAGTGTCTCGAACTAGGAAGTAGAAGCACTGCGGCTGCCCCTTCCGTTTTCCCCATTCCTGGTGCGCTT
>JAVCKV010523254.1:0-36023 GCA_032274145.1 Herpochondria borealis | reverse complement strand
TGAATGTGCTCTCTAGTGCCCTTTTCCATGTCCTTGTACTGTTTGTTGGTCAGACTCATGAGTCACGAGTATTGCTCTTGCTCGCCAACTTGAGACAAGTCTCAGTCTGTAGATTCTTTGTGACAACTCACAATCCTTATCATGCTTCACAGATGACGAGGAAGACGAGGAACCTCCTCCTCCAAGAGAGACAGAAGCCGATGCGTCGGGGGACTATCAAACATTGGAACGACGTCTCAAGACGCGCATTTTCTATGCCCAAAAAGAAAGCGACGACGCTCTTTGGGGGTTTCCCACCACGTTGGTGCAAGACGATGAAACCTTGCATGAGGCCGCTGAACGTCTCGCGAGTACCACTTTTAATTCTTCCATGCAACTCATCTCCCTCTCCAATTGTCCGTCGGCCGTGGATTTGGAGGTGAACAATCAAGATGGATACTATGGGACAAAAACGTTCTTTATGCGGCTTCAGTATCTGGATGGACCAGCAACATTGGCATCTACTGCAGACCCTATGGTGGATCATGGGTGGCTAGAACGATCGGAATTGGCGGAACGAGCTCATGCTGGAGAAGGGCCGAATGCTGCCAAGTTCTTTAGATACATGCTATAAAGCAATGGTCCACTTTGCCTACTATAGCAGTCAACGATAGAGGAAAAATAATCTGAATAATCAGATGACCTTTTATGTACAATGGTTTGCATTCTCTCATTTACGAGCCAGTCATTTTTGGCATTGTACTGGCTCTGTAAAAGACTACCACCAGTAGCACCAGCAATCCCAAAGCACCAAAGCAGGTTCCTAGAACGACGTGTTTGAACGCATGCGGGTCCTCTTCCAGTCCATTCAATAGATTCATTCCAAAGATGGCTCCGATGAAGGACCCGATTCCCACCACCAAGGTCAGTAGGCTCACGACTGTATTGATGTACAGGAGACGATTCCGCACCGTATCCAACTTCATATTCATGAGTTCCTCCGATCCTGCCACTTCTTGTTTCAACAGTTCCAAGGCATTGGTATTCGACAACGACTGCTGCAAATACGCTTCCAATATCAATTCTGGTTCATCCGATTCTTCGTGCAAAATTTCTTGTGACACGGGTTGAATGAATCGTTCGGGGTGTGTAATGAGACGTGACAAATTCATCAAGGCCAAATCTTCGTCATCGTCCAACACTAAGTTGATGGCACGAATAAATCCTTGCACGCGGCCCACCATTTGCGATATTTCTCCCTTGACGGATCTTAAAACATCGTGTCCGCTGCCGCCACCACCACCGTCGCCCATAGCGGAGGCGTGATTGGAATCCAGCATTTGTTCCACAGCCATGTAGGCATATTCTTGCAGGTCGTTGGCTTCGTCTGTCAACATTAACGAGACGGTATGCAAGACAGCATCGACGCTCTGTAGTTCAAACGGTAGATCAATCCATTCCTTGCCCTGTAGATCGCCCCATTCGTCGTCATCAAAGAAATCAATCGATTCTGTCTCGTCGTCGTCGCCGTCGTCATCATCATCACTCGAGATCCCAGAGCCCGACCCTCTTCGTTCGGATCTGCCAGGTCGTGTGGGTGACTTGGACGAGCTTCTCTTGTACTTGCTTTTGCTGGAGTTACTAGCATCTGATGCTCTCTTGTGGTTGGATCTTCCTCTATTGTGCGGTGATTCTCGTACAGCCTTGTGAATCGCGGCAGCATGATTTGAATTTGAGTGATTGTGATGTTCGGTTCCAAACACAGCATCTTCCATATCCTGCAATCCACCCTTGATTCGGTTCGCCAAGGATTCCAAAATAGAATCGGCACCATCCGGCACAAGAACGAGCAATCGATCCCTCAAGACAATGGCACGCAACGGATCGAAGTTAAGCAACATAACGTGACGTCGGACAATCAGCTCAGGTTCATTCGACGCCGAAAAGGGTGTCACCAAACGACGCATATCACGTGGATGCAAGTATCCACCCAGTCTTTCTCTATAAGTCACTTGCTGTTGTTGATGGTGACCGTCACAATCCTTTCTGGGGGGCGTCTCTCCAGATGGTGGCCGAAAACTGACGCGTCGATTGGACGACTTGGGATCCGTTACTTCTGGGATGCTCTTCAATGACTCTTCTACAACTGCTTCAGCACTACTGCCGCCACAGTCGTCACTTGAAAACGAATGACTCGTAACGCTGTTATATCGAGTACGCGCTGAATTGCTCTCGTCGAACGTAGACAAGCTGCGTGCGGATACTGCTCCTATTGTAGAGCCTCTGTGATAACTCTCCGAAGTCTGCGAAGAAAAGGATCCCACGATTTCATCTTTTTGCTTTTCACCTGGTAGTTTTAGATGCGGCGATTTTGACGCAATAGCGCCCAATACATAGTTGTAGAGGTTGCGCAGAGTCTTTCATGAAAACAAGAATGCAGGCACGCACAAAGTGATGAGAGAAGCTCTCCAGAGAACAACGTGACGAGTGTTGTACGTTTCACTCACCATATTTCTGTATTCACGGTCGCCATTTCGATGAATCTCAAACACTAACAATTCCTTGAGGCGATGATGAAGAACAGTCTTGCGAACCTTCCAATTTGCGGCTGCCGGTCGTCGTCGAGTAGAAAGCGTGGGTGCTCCGTCACGGTTGCTGCTGAACCGCGTCGAGATTGATCGGGTGAGCGCCTCCATATTTCAAGTAGTCGATTGATTGTGATTCTGTGTGCCCGTGGTGCGGCACTGTAAAGTCAAGCTTGGTTGTGACTTCGAATTTTGATCGCGAAGCCCAGATAAGTAGTTTTAGTTCAATCAATCTCACGATCTTTTGGTTGCAAGGAGTGAAACGTTCTACCTCGATTCACTGGGTGAGCAACAATGATGTTCTATCAACAACAGACACTCTCATCTGTGTGCTTGTGAAGATGGACTTTGGAGCTAAGTAGCTAGCTACCTGTGAGTGTGATGCGATGATGATGTGTGGTGCAATAAAACGCGCTAAAATTCAAAACACTGTAGAACTTCTGGAGCTCGTCGGCCAGACTGAGCACACTAACTGTATTTTCCATACAACGGTAATGTAGCATTTGAAACCTCTATGCGTGCTTCGCACGACTTGGCAAATTTGCCAAATTATGACAGCTGAGCAAAACTTTCGTCTGCCTGCAACGACGATGGGTGACACCCAGGACATCACCAAGGACGCTTCTCTGCCCCTGGTGGAGGGTGTGTGGATTGTTGGTCTCTACAGCAAAGACAGAGACGGGATTGTGTTGGCGACCTTTCCTGACGAAGAACAAGCGCGAGTAGCCTATGAGAATGACCCCACCCGCTCCAAAGTATTGTGGAGCGTTCAAGGCACGAACCCTCCAAAACGCAAATTGCAAGCATGCTACACGGCACCATGGGATAAAAAAGGCCTGGGTGTGGCAACGTTACTACTGAAGAAAGATGGTGTTGATGATGATGCAGCATCACAGAAACGAGCATTAGAAGCCGTACAAGTAGCTCTCGAGAGTGGCACAGTACCCTTTATACCACCGAGTCGATCGTTGACCATTCAAAATGCTACCATACTTTCTATGAAAGCATTCTCTGGTCGCAAGACGGTGGAGTTCTTTAGCGCAGCACCCTTGCGACATCAATCTCGCTGCTACTTTGAACACATTCGCCAAGGCACCGGTGATGCCAATCGTCAAAAGTGCGTCGCGTTGACCATTGATGATACTCCGTGCCGTTTCCAGGATCCGGAGAGTTCCGAATTGCCTCGTGTGCGTCAACTACTGAAAGAATACAATGCCAAGGCAACGTTTATGATTGTTGGAAGTTGGTGCACAGAAGCTCATCGTGAGGATATGATATCGCTTCTCCAAGATGGCCATGAGTTTGCCAACCACGGTATGATGGACCGATCTTATGAATTCGATACTAACTTTGGAACTGCCGTCGACGAGTGTTCCAAGGTGATTTGTGACTTGCAAACTGCCGCCTCTGTCGACAACGTGGGCGTCAAGTGGTTTCGGGCACCCCATGGTCGGTACACGCAATCCATGGCCGACGAGCTAAAGACGCGCAACCTGACCAATGTCATGTGTGATACGTACGCCTCGTGTCCCATTGTCCAAGATGGAGATTTCATAGCCCAGCATTTGACCAAAACGTGTCAAGATGGATCCATCATTTTGCTGCACATGCCAGAACGTCATGTTAGAACATGGTGTTTAACGGCGTTGCAAGGATTGTTGGAAGGACTCAAGGAACGAGACTTTAAAGTGACCACTCTTTCGGAAATGTCGAAGTTAAATGACGAGTTGGGAAAGTGTGAGCATCCTTCCTAGATTCCATAGAAGACATTAATAGCTTTTTGAAAGTACTGACCTTCAGCCCTAAGTATCAAATGCCTTCGAAATGTTACACGGTGTACAACGCATTCTCAGAGTTGAACTTGGGTCTTGCCAGGCAACTGGCGACTTGTGCAACTAGTCTATATTGCTAGATTGGTATGCCAGATTGGGTATGGCTATGTGCACTGTCATGGTTTGTTCGGCATACAGTAGGCCATGTGTTAAGTCAGCTAACCTGGCCAGCAATGAACCAACACAATGATAGTAGTGGCAGAGTTCGTAACGCGGCGGCTGACGATCCTGGTGACAGTACGTGTATTTACTGGCGGCAAAACTACAGTAGAGCCAATGCCAACTTCGCACTGTATACTGTATTTTCTACTGTTGTTCAGTCGTAGGGGGTGTCAACTCCAAATATTATATAAATATTTCAGAGCTGAGGGTTCATATACCTCAATATAGTATATAATACATCGTATATATACATGCTCTAGAATGTGATACTGATAGGTATTTGTGCTAAGTATAGTCCACAAAGATACTTTCAACGATTAAATTTGTCTGTTACTTAGGCGGAAGGGGAGCGTCATCTACATTCGGAATCCTTTTTGAAACACCAACAAAAAAGAACGACATCATCATCGTGACTCTTCGCATCACAGACGCGCCAGTGCGATACGTTTCCATCGAAAAGTTCTTCTCCTTTCATAGTCTACCTTCACTCATTCAGAGTAGATTGCGGCAACCATGAAACGACGGGCGCGGCGTCTCGGCCAGAGAAAGGAGTCTGGAGGTCCCCCGCGGGCAAGTGGTCTCGCGAGGCGGCTGTCGTCGTCCTTGTCGAACTTGCGCCAGGCAGCGCATCGAACCAGCGATGCAAGCCCTGATGTAACCCTTGATGCGAAAATCCCGTTCGAGGTCACCACAGAAGCCACGCAGGATTCCAATGATTCCATTGATGAAGAATACTATAACGACCAGGCTTTGACAGTCTATGATGCCGGAGAACGACGCAAGATTGGAGAGTCGATACATGTCTTTGGTAAGTTTCTTTCTCGACATAAATGTAGGTCGCGTTTGAGAATCATCGTTGGGCTAACTGTCAGTCTCTCTCGTCGTTTTATCCCCTCCCACAGCCCAGAGCACACAAGCCCTAGTGCAATCACCTGAAATGGCACGATTTGTAAACTCGTCCAAAGATCTTGCACTGGATATTACTGGGCTTACGCTGCACAGCGCTGGTGTGACCCTAAAGATTTGCTTTTTGCCAGTTACCATCCCAATCCACGTTGCCAGCAGAGCCACCAACTTGGTGGTTGGCACCTGCATCTCGGTTGTGACGGGTGTGCCTCAGCAGCAGCGTCAAATAGAGGACGAGAACGACAACAATGATGATTATGATGGAGGACCATTGTCACATCTTGGTGGTGTTATACACCATGTGGCCAACGCCGTCCCAAACGTTTTGAATGCCGCAGACAAGGTCAAGAATGACCTGGGTGGCATGATATTGGGCTTTGTCTTTGGCAATGAGGAGTCACCTGCTGCGGAACAAAAGGCCTATCTTGAGCGACTAAAGCTTGATGATTTCTCTGAAGGTGTTGCTGCCTTGCATACGAGTAAGGGGAATGGAGAAAAGGTGGTCCCTTCGTCTGCAGCAGTTTCTTTTGATGTTACCAAGTACCTGTTGAGAGTGGACGAGTTTGACCTTCGATCTGAAGATGGGTTTAGAGTGTTGTACATTGATTTGAATCCAGAGTTTGCCGACGAAGAGCTCACCTCCAAGGCCCTTGATTCGTTGGTAATGGCAGGGTTTGCGCTTGTATCGAACGGTGCAGGTCAAGGCCCTCAGAACGGAGACTGGAAACCAGAAGGAAACACGAAGAAGTTTCTGAGGAAGAAAGAGACAATGGCCTTTCACGAGTGGTTTGATATGATGCAGTCTGAGATTCTTGTATGGTCAGGCTCGGTCCCAGCAAGTAGGTATACTCGAGATGCCCCGGTGTTTCTGTCACGTGGCTTCTTGCCAGGAAGCCCGCGTACCCTCTTCAAGTTGCTTTGGGACAGCAGCCAAACCTCCACCTACAACAAATTTTGTGTGTCACGTACTGACCTACTCACAATCATCGCTGAAGACGATGAAAGCGACCCATCCAACGACCTCAAGTCTGTCAAAGTTGTCAGAAGCGAAACGAAGGTACCCTTCACGTCTATGACGATCAATACAAACACTCTCATGTACGCATCACGGTTCGAAGATGGGTCCTTTCTGGTTGTGAGTCGCTCTCTGACTTCTGGAACTGCTGGCCTTCATACTTCCGCATCCACAACTTCAGACGGTCTAGTTGCTCCAGCTCAGAACGAGGTGACCTGGAGTGTCAACTGGATTCGCGCGGTACCCGATAAGCCCCATGCCACGGAGCTTATTACAGCATCACAAATGTGTTCAGCCTTGGTGCCTGGTTTCCTCACTAAGAAGGTGGGCATGATGGCAACGGACACTGCATTCCAGTCTCTGCGTTGTCTCGAAGTTTTGAATAATTGTAAAAGTAATTGATAATTTTTGTATATATGCCTGTCTAATGCCAACCCTCCGAGGGTTGGGTAGTGTCTTGACTATGGAGATCATTGTGATGATAAGTGTTCTGTGCTCACTAATTCGTCCATGTACGTCGGAATCAGGCACTATCAGCAATGACGATATAAATTGGAAAATTATTTTCATTATAGATGAACCATTGGGCCCATTGGGCCCATTGGGCATGTTCAAGGGTTGTATCTCTGTAACTCACATTTTGAGAGTGGGTCATACAAGTACTGTATGAATGCCATCCCTTCCTTGACTCTCGTTTGGCAATTTCGCATGTCGTTGTATCTTAGACTTGCCTATCATCCCTTCCTTGCCTCTCTGCTCTTTTTTGCAATACGCATGTCTCGTTTTATATTATAAAGTAGTATCTGAATGACTAGACCTACAGCTCTTCATCGTCGTAATATTCATCGTCTTCGAATTCAATTCCAATCAAATCTTGATCAATCATAGCGTGGACAAGTTCACTGATAATTTCAGGCCTCTCAGTCAGCGTCTGACCAGATGCCAAGTCGGCTGCAATAGACCCCCACAATGCTGGGTCATCCTTTTTCAATTCCAAGACCAGATCGCCAATCAAGGAGGGATTGTCCCCCATCACCTCAGTAACAATCTCAGCCATTAGTTCAGGATGATCGTCCAGCATGTCATGATCAAAATGATGCTCTGTTTCGTCTGCCACCAATATGCATTCGTAGGCCGCCTTGGCGTAGTCTTCCTGTGTATGAATCTTCTTCTGGACGGGAGAGCCCTCGTCATCGTGAAAGATATGTGGAAAGACATCGTCCTCGGTATTTAAGCCGATGCTTTCGCAAATCACCTTCAATTCATCAATGGGGAGATTATCGGGGTTGCAAGTTTCAAAGTCGAGGTCATCTGCCGTCTCGCACTTGATGTTGGATGTATTAGCCTTGGCCCAGGTGGGGGTGAATACCAGGGTTGCAATTGTGAGGAGCCGTAAGGTTGACTTGACAATCAATGTCGGAGTAGCAAACGGGTGAGATCTTTTGCTGTTGGTCATTTTCGTATTATTTGGAGAGCTTTCTGTTGCGAATGTGGAGAAGGTCATTGTTGTATTTTGAGGGAGAAAAAGAGAGCGTCGATGGGTTGCGATGTTAATGTGACTGGTCAGTTCAAAGCAATATGTTTGGCTTGAATGATAAAAGAGATGAGCTTTGATTGTGTTTGGCAGTACTATTCACAGAGGAGTTTGCAGTAGTAGTATGTGCAGTTGGTTCACGAAAGGGTCTGCTGACTGGAATGATGGCGGGAAACAAAGGAAACAGATTTAGCTGCGAGACATCTGGTGCAATAAACACTAATTTCCAGAGAGTATGACCACGGGGTTGGTTTTGTTCACGATTGCCCCCAGCACGGATCTGGAATCCTATATGATTGACAGTTTGGACAACGCAGAACTTATCAATGCTGTCACTAGGGACTAAACTACATAGCTTCATAGATACTCGGGAGTTCCTTAGAATTTTCAAAAACTTCACAAACACTTATACTTGCGACTGAGACAGTGCCAGTGATGTATCATCTTCTGAGAAGGACAAAAATTGCAATGAAGTGGACAAAATTTGATTGATGTCGTAAAGATGTCACATACGGCCCATCCTTTGTGTGACTCAGGGGTTCCGATCAATAGATATCCGATATCTAATATCTTCCAATCTGAACAGATTCAGATACGGATCCAATCTGGAAATCGTATCGGTATCTTCTCCTCGCAACGTCATCCCCTTCTCTCTGTTTGATCGGATCGGAGGAAGAAATCTGGATTTGCACCATGAGCTTTTCGAGCGCGAGCAGTACAGCGCTACTGCTCTGAGTCGCCACGCACATTGTATAAGGCTACTCTGTATCCCTCCCTCTGGACCTCGCGCGTGGCCATGAAGACCATACTCCTGCTGAATAGCATACAACATGTATCCTTCCTTGTGATATTCATATGGACAAGCTCCATGGCCTCAACTGTGGCCTTTCCATTGACTCGTCGGTGCATTCCAACGAGGCAACACTACAGTGCGCCAAGCGACGAGGAAGAACGGGCATACAGCAATGCACCAGAAGATGCGCAGCGACGGCTCCTCTTCTCTCAGCCACTAAGTGCTGCTGCTTCCACTCTAGTCGCAATGACAACAACGCTTCCAGCCAATGCCGCTCCGCCAATGACAATCCAAGAATCCGATGGCTTCAATGCTCGTCTCGATCGATCGCGGCGTCCAAAACCACCCAAGACACTCCGATCCACCCTCAATCAAGATTTTGCCGTCCTCTTGATGCGATCTTCCTACGTTGCCTTGGATCAATTGGATTGCATCGCCATGGATCAATTCCAACGTGACTTTTTCTTGATTCGTCAAGCGGAGTACTTGCCCTACATTGAACTCATTGGACCTGGTGTCGTGCAGCAGGGAATGTTGACGGATCCATACTACTTTGATTTCATTTCCTTTGCGCAATATGCAACGATATCACGAGAAGTCAATAAGGATCCAGCCGTCGTGTTTGAAGAGCAACAACCGCAAGAGACAAAGGACGAGGATGATGCACCTCAAGTGTTTGTCGCCAAGGTTATCAAGAGAGATGTGTCTGTATTGCCCAACAACATGTTGGCTCGCCAACACGGGAAATTGGTTGGAAAGGCCATCATCGACAAGTTGGAAGAAACGTTTGGATCGACAGCCAGCGCGATTCCAAAAATGAAGGCAGGCGATTCAGCATCCATTGTGGCCGCTTTGACACAATTGGCGAAACTGTTTCAGGTGAACGGTTTTGCCTTTGGGGCAAGTGCGTCGTACGAAGATGGCGAGTATTGCGTGACCTTGTTAAATCCCGCCAATTTGTGGTCGGGAAAGGCATTGCAGCAGCGCAAGGCTGACCCTATCAATTGCTTCCTCCTCAAGGCTGCAGTGGAGCTGGCCTCTCGTTCCGGCTTGGTTGTCGCGGCGTCTTCAGTCAAGTACGAAGGCAATCAAGAGAAGACATTTCTCAAGATAGTGTAGCGATCCAAGTCCAAATAATACAAGTAGGCTTTCTCCACTCCCAACTCTTCTAGAGAGTGGATCTGCTTCTCCACTCCGTAGACTAGACGATTCTTATGAAACTCTTGTTGAATCCTCGGGATAGTACTGCTAGTCGGACTCGGGATCGGGTAGTTCTGGGAGTGCAGTACTGTTCTCAAGCTACACTAGTACAGATCATCATCACAAGTGCTGATATTGCTTTGAGGTAAAATGTGAGAGGGGCGAAGTTAGCACCAGGTACTAACCTAGTACGGTATTAGACTACCAAGAGTCAGTCCTGTACATCTGGGTAAAAGCGGGACTGAGGGACCTGGTAGAGGTTAATAGACGGAAGGGCGGAGGTCATTGTCAAATGTGGCCGACTATTTATTCAGTTGACAGCAGGGCTTACTGCCCCCATCGCAAAACTATTGGAGACTGCATCTTTCCCCAAGCAAGATGGTAGACTGCATCTTTCCCCAAGCAAGATTGTAGACTGTATCCGGTTGGCGACGTTTTAGGCTCGTTTCTTCTACAGTATTCTTATGCCTCTAGGTTCTTTTGATGAGGCCGAGGAACGTTCCATGGGGTGCCACCCAGCTGGCTAGTAGCTAGTAGGCAACACTGTTGCAGGTGATCTTCTGCCATGCCCGCCTGTAGCATCAGAGTTTACGAGTGCCAGTGCGAGTACGATGGACCCCACTGCCACAGACACTGTTACTCCAGCACTGGAGACGAGAGTCTTCTGGAGAGGATTATTCTATTTTAGGGAACCAAGACTTACAAGTCTGTCTCTAGACAACACATGGATGGATGTAACTTGGCCACCAGGTTGTCTCAATTTGAGAAACCCTGGTGGCCAAGTAACCATGCTGGGTTATGCTTTTGCAGAGACACAGTAGAACACATTATCTACAGCGCGTTTAAAAACCACAGGGCCGTCACCGTGTCAAACGCCAGGCATCACCCTTAGGACGCAGCAGTCTTGGCAAATTGTAGCTGCAAAGGCATACTCTGTTTTGCGCTGGGTTTTGCTTCCGACTGATCACCTTGCAAGAACAGCGCGCCAGAAGATACAAGATTAGGCTATAGAGTGCGAGGGTTCTCTCCTACTCGGTTTGAAGTTGCATCCAGGCTAGGCAATCACCCTGCTGGGTTACGTCAGACTGGCCACCGACCTTGCAAGAAACCAACCCAACGCGCCAAGATACAAGATAGACTACTCTAGATAGTGCGTGTGCTCTCTGCTACTCAGTTTGAAATTTCATCCAGGAGGCTGGATAATTTTACCCTCATCGCGGCGGATAAAAGATCCGAAACGTGTTCCGGGAGGGAGTACAAGAAGGCATGGCTTACCGGTAGGAGAAAGATGGCATTCAAAGCTATCGTGCACATTCGCAAGCCTACGGTTGGAGCTGGGCTAGGCTGTATGCGTTTATATCGCGATATTGTGAACTGTCATGAACGATGGACCAGTGCGCACTGTAGAGACTACTTTAGGCGCCCTTCTAACAATGCTTCCGATCTATGCAACACCTATAGGTGACTATATGTGACCTTGCTGGAGTGCCCTTGATCGCCCTGAAGAGGGCTCACCTTGACGACGACGACGAGTGGCAATGGGAGTAATGATACGATAAATGTCATAGCGCCGACTGTTACTGGCACTGGAGAGTGAGTTATTCATGCATGTGAGGGTACCTGAGTATGGAGAATGGCATCATCTGCACGCCTCGATAAAGGTGTCCTGGAGAATCGAAAGTATATGGTTGAAGCTGGATCGTACAAGTTAAAACGAACTACCATGACTGGGGATCGCACTGTACTCGTTTGGGTTGTCGCGGTTGATGGTACCACTGAGATCTGCCAGGCCTTCACCGGCACAGTGCGTGCACGCACTGAGCACCCTTCTATCAAGTAGCCTGAACGGCTTCACCTTTATTCAACTCACGTCAACTATTCCTTGGCAAAACGTACCATAAGAATAAGACACAGACTTTGCTTAGATTTGATTATTTGCCTAGTAACCGGAAGCGTCAAGGACAGCATTCACCTTGGCGAGTTCACCAGCGCAAGCCTCAGTAGCCTTCTTTCTCAATTGGTCCTTCTCCTTCTTCTTCAAGTAGAATTCAGCAGCCTCGGCCTTACGCTTGCCTTCCAACTTCTTAAGAAGCTCAAAGTGCTTCCATCCAACGGCATTCGCCAAGACTCCAAGCACAGTGTAATCACGGCCTGGCTTGATGCGAATGACACGCATGGCAGCAGGGACAACTACACGCTTTTGCTTGTCATATGGCTCTGGGATTCCCTCAAAGGTGGAAAGACGGGAGAGGGCCTCTTGTCCACGTGCCGACTGTTGGTTGCACATGCCACGAATGGTACGCCAAACCATGCGAGCGGGGCTCTTGTAATGGAATGGACCCTTGCGGGGGTTCGTGTTCATGGCCTTGTTGCGGAACTGAGCATACTTGACACGATTGCGAACCACTGGGAGGTTTGATTGTGTTGGTGAGCAATGGAGCTTTGGAGTCAAACAATGGCGGTTGACAGCATGAATTTCCAGTAACAACTACTTACGTGATCCTGATACACACATCTCGTCACATCTCACAATGACAATAGTTTGTCCAGCAAGGAGCTCCTTGGCGACAATACTAGCCAGACGACCGAGTAGGTGGTCGCGGCCGTCGATAACCTTGGTCTTCGTCAACACCATCGTTGCAATTGGTTTATTGATGCAGGAGAAGTTGGAAGGGGAGGAACAGAGGCGAGAATGCACTCCTGATGCTAAAGATAAACGCAAGGATAACGGGGTGACAGCGACGTGCTGCACTGAGAAATATTCTGAGGAGTTCTAAGTAAGTGTTGAGCGGTAAATGGTTTTCCGCCTTCGTTGAGTTAGGGTTTTCTACCGTTTGCTTTGAATACTGTCACTCTATTACAGTAGGTTCACCACACCCACCACATTTGCTTTGACCTTTGACGTTCGACGACTGGGGTCGAGAAGAGGACGAGACTACAGTTGTGTTTCCACTCATACTTTCATCATGGCGGAGGATGTAATGACATTTACCCCCTTGGGGTCGGGGCAAGAAGTGGGTAGATCCTGTCACGTGCTGGAGTTTCGAGATACAACCATCATGTTGGACTGTGGTATCCACCCCGGATACGAAGGAATGAACGGACTGCCGTTTCTAGACCGAGTTGAACCGGAGCAGATTGATATTCTTCTGATTACACACTTTCATCTCGATCATGCAGCGAGTCTACCATACTGGACGGAACGAACTGGGTTTCGGGGTAGAATTTTCATGACCCATCCTACGAAGGCAGTGTTGAGACTGCTACTGGGAGATTATTTAAGGCTTTTGCAGATGAAGAACGCGAAACCTGAAGATGTGCTTTACACAGAGTCAGAACTTCAGTCTTGTATTGAAAAAATTGAACTGATTGACTTCCATCAGACTGTTACCGTGAAAGGCTTATCTTTTTATGCTCTCAATGCGGGCCATGTCCTTGGTGCCTGCATGTATTGGCTGGAAATCGGAGGTCGGTCTCTCCTATACACTGGCGACTACAGTATGGAGGATGATCGTCACTTAATGGCGGCGGAAATACCTATAAAGAAACCAGATGTCCTCGTGGCGGAAGCAACCTATGGAGTCCAAGTGCATGCGTCCAAGAAGGAACGCGAAGCGCGCTTTACAGGAACCATTGAACGAGTGGTAACTCGCGGTGGTCGTTGCTTGATCCCGGTATTTGCCCTGGGGCGTGCGCAAGAGCTCTTGCTTATTCTAGATGAATACTGGCAAGCCAATCCGCACTTACAAAAAGTGCCTATCTACTATGCGAGCAAGATGGCCTCGAGAGCTCTTCGAGTATATCAAACCTACTCCAATATGATGAACGCTCGCATCCGAGCCCAAATGGATGTTGCGAATCCTTTTCATTTCAATTACATTCAGAATCTCAAATCGATTGATGTACACAACTTTGACGATTCGGGTCCGTCGGTTGTCTTTGCGTCTCCTGGTATGTTGCAGTCGGGAGTGTCACGCCAACTGTTTGACCGATGGGCGACGGACCCCAAGAATGGCGTCCTAATTGCTGGATACGCGGTGGAACACACCCTGGCGAAAGAAATCATGAATCAACCCAAAGAAGTCGTGACATTGGAAGGACGACGACAGCCATTGAACTGTTTGGTGGACTACGTGAGTTTCTCAGCTCATGTTGATTTCGTACAGAATCGCAGTTTTATTACACAGGTCGATCCAAAACACATTATTCTAGTGCATGGTCAGAAGGATGAAATGGGTCGCCTCAAGAGTGCTTTGCTGTTGCAGTACCGTCGACTTCCTGAAAGCAAGAGACCCACCATTACGATGCCACCGAACCTACAAGAGGTCAAGCTCAAGTTTGCCCGACGACGTTCGGCCAAGGTGATGGGTAATTTAGCTGATCGAGAATACGAACCACAGGATGGTGAAGATGTGAAGGGCATCATCGTAACGCAAAACTTCTCGTCCAAGATTGTGTCACCCACGGATTTGTCCACGTACACTCCGTTGCGTTTGGGATCAATTTCGTCGAAACTACACGTACCCTTTGCTGGCTCAGTCGATACGCTCATGTTGTTCTTGAACGAAATGTTCATGGGTGTTACACAGGAAGAAATAGATGTTGATGATGGCGGAAAGGCTACAGTGTTCGGGTTGAACGAAGATCAGATCAAGGTAACACTAGGCAAGACCAAGGGAGTGGCAACTGTCTCCTGGGAGGCAAGTCCGGCGAACGATGTCATTGCTGATGCTGTTGTGGCCCTTGTGATGCATGCACAAAGCAGCACGGCATCGATTCGATTGACGAGCAAACCATGTCGTCATCCCCGAGCTGCTGAGGAGGAACCCCCTAGCAAGATTGCGCGAGATGAATCGACGACAACCACCAGTCGCTTGCAATTGATTGCACATACTCTCAAGGATCAATTCGAACAAGTAGAGACGGTTTATGACGGCAACAACCATGCAAACTACGAAATTACCACCGACTGTGGATTCGATGCCACAGCACTCTCAGAGGAAGGGAAGTTGGTGTGCAATGTGTCAGTTCAGTTCGAGGATGACAAGGGAAACAATGCTACAGTAACTGTGGAGTGTGGCGACAGCAAGATAGCAAACCATGTGCGAGAGTGTATTCGAAATCTAACTGCTGCAGCGGGTCCAGTGGAATTATAGTCTTATACAAAAATAGACATGTGCACTGCAGATTCACCTTTCGTATGAAGTGCAAACATTGGCAGGCAAGCCAGAGCGATGTTTCGGGACATTGCCTACTAGGTCGCAGAGGTTCGTTGGACAGTAGAAGCATTCAAAAGCAAGTCTGAGCACCAGTATGTCTGAGTACAGTGTACCAACGGGAGCACCAATACGTAATAACGCAGTAGTGACACCCTTGAAACGCACCACACAATAGGAGCTTGACGATCATTCTAAAGGGTCGTCGACGAAGGGAATATCGTATTGCCAGCCAACAAACCGACGATGATCAAGAGAGCCACGATGAACATTTGCAGAAACTGCTCTGCACCAAGCGTTGTATCTTCGCCAGGGGTCACAACTTTGAAGACCCCTTGGAACCCAATGCTCCCACTTACTTGCAACACAATACACGGCAAGAGCACCAGCCAACTGGGTCGATTCATCCACGACGCCCACAAATTTGACATGACTACCATGGCAACGGAACTCAAAAAGACCCCAACATTGGGCAACGTCAGAGTGCTCCCCACATAAGATGCAATGTAGGTGAGACCCTGCAAAAGGATTGCCCAAAGAAAATCACGTCGAGCATTTTGGAAAACAAGGGCCAAGGATATGCACAGCATGGGAACAAAGAGTCCTTGAAATGCAGCTTCAACCGGTTGTCCAGAAGTTGTTGTAAGAGAACCCACGGATTTGAGGGCGATTTTGTCCGCCAACACAATGCCCAACCATGTTCCAACAACCAACCATAGCAACACCACGATACCACCAATCAAGTGTGCAGCTCCGGGCACGATCCGACTGGTAACGAGTTCAGCAGTACCCAACGACACGCCATATCCAGGCAAAAGAATTGCTACGGCACTGAGCACGACCAGCACAATGTTGAGATCTGGTAAGGCGAGTAGTTTGATAAATGTGCCAATCAAAGAACACACGAAGGCAGAGAGAAAGTTCATCCATGGAACAAGGCGCGGGTGCATTGGCGTGAGCACAACAGTGACCCAACATACACCACCCAGAATCGTCGCGATCAGCACATCCCACCATGTCCCTCCAAAAACCATAGCGAGGCCTCCTCCGACCATGAGGTATGATGCGATTATGAAATACACATTCCATGGATCTGGCGTTGCATCTATCTCATCCATTCGCTGCATTGCATCCTGAATTGTGACCTTCTCGTCCAAGACGAGAGTCGCGAGGTCTGCGAGAAGCCCTAGCTTGTTAAGGGAGAGTCCATCTTGAATCTCCACCATGATTGTATGGTGTGTCGTTATGGAAGAAAGTATCATGTCTTCTCCGCCTTGAATGAAGGTACAAAATAGTTCTGATTGTGTTAGTCGAAACACACCGACGTGTCCAAATCTCTGCAGAATCAGTGGCAAGAACTTTTCTATCTTGGATCCTGACGATCCATAGCGATACGCAGCCTTGCCAATAGATACGGAAAACCGGCATGCTTCTTCAAAGGAAGGGGGGACTGTATCAGGTGCCTCTGTATCAGGTGCCTCAATGTCTACGGTACCAAGGCTCTTGATAGGACCACCAACCATCTCCAGCCCTTGTTCTGGAACGCCTTCTTTGTTGACGCCGTTGCTATCATCGGGTTGACTGACGACAAGTGGCTCCATGGAGGCATCTTCCTCCTCTTCGTTTTGTTCCTCCGTATGGTTCATGGACATCGTCGTCGAATAAATTGTGATGTACATACATATCTACATCTTTGGCACGATAGATTGTGCCTTCCAGAGAACTCGAAACGTCCTACCAACACGCAAAACCCCCCAGCACTCCTGTTGTATTGTTCTGAGTTGTTCCGCGTATGGTTCGATATGTGTTTCAGATTCTAAGAAGTTGAAGTACGCACGCTGAGGGGTTAAAAATGAACAGTGCACGTATGGATACTGTGTACAGTACAGGAATGCTGGGAGTGTGTCATGATATTCATATCTTTCGATGATGGCCAGCCGTTTCAAAAATGAACAATGATACTTCGATCGCTCCGTTTCTGTATCATCCCACACTGTGCAGCGCTCGTCTCATCGACCTTAACATCATCGCGACATTTGTCGGTTTCATTGAACGTTGCAAGTACGATAACAAGCGAACGTGACAGAAACGCAATGTCAAGCAACGACAGGAAAAAGAACAGGATTCTTGTAGTCACCCAGGAGGGGTTGGAGGTCTACAAGGATATCTTGACCGAGACGGAGCTTCCAGGTGATCCTGAGCTTGTGTTTTCCAGCTCGATAGTTGATGATGATGTGGCATCCCAGTGCAACGTTTGGTTTGGCTCTCCCTCCTGCATAGCTCCTCTTTTGGCTAAGGGAATCCGTCCCGACTGGGTTCAAAGCACGTGGGCTGGAGTCGAGCCTTTCGTGGCGGAAGGTATGCCCACAGACTATCGACTGACAAATATGAGAGGAATTTTCAATGATTTCATTGCCGAGTATGCAGTTGGTCACATGATGAGCCATGCTTTGAATGTGCGAGAGCATTTGGCTTCGAACGAAGGTCAGCAGTGGAATCAACTCGTGCCGAAGCGACTGAGAGGCAAAACAGCTGGGATCTTGGGGGTTGGCGAGATAGGAAAGGAAGTCGCACGTCTGTGTAAGGCTATGGGAATGAATGTGCATGGGTATACACGATCCTCCGAGGATTGTCAATACGTTGATAGGTACTTCCATGGTTCGGTCGACGAAATGGCGCCTCTCGTTGATTATTGGGTCAACATCATGCCGAATACACCTTCCACAATCGACATTTTGAATAATTCTCTATTTGATCGAATGAAAGACGGAGCTGTCGTCATCAACGCTGGCCGTGGAAAGGCTGTTCGTGACGACGACCTCCTCAGCGCGCTCAATTCTGGCAAGGTGGATTACGCCGTCTTGGACGTCTTTCGCGAGGAACCGTTGACACAAGACCATGCCTACTGGAAACACCCTAGAGTGTTGATGACATCGCACACAGCGGCCATGACGGAGCCTGTAGATGCTGTGCCTGTATTCCTTGAGAACTTTCGTCGCTTTCATGACAGTAAAGAGCTGAAGTTTGTGGTCGATTTCGAACGAGGTTACTGAAAGATTGAAGTTCCTTGAGTAGATACTATACACAGAAGAATGGTGAAGGCCAGAACTAGGCCTGTTTCTATGCCGTTCTTACTGTCTTCTGCTGCTGGCAAGAATGAGACCTGTAGTGGCAGAGGAAGTGGTGCACGTGCTTGGGAGTGGCTGACGGCCAATCTGCACAGGACTCCAGGGCTTCCTCGGCGGCGATTGCACACTCATCGAAAAACCTATGTTCCAGTGGACCCTACGAAAACATTGAGTGCTCTAGTAGTTTCAAATATACAGGTTCGACCCGTATGTATCAACAGTTCGCAGCTTTATGATACACCTACAGTAGGAAAATCAGATCGTAACTTGTTCACGTTGGAAGCAGGAACGCTAAGTGTTCTCTCTAAAGCATAGCAACTATCACATCCTTCACACTATCGTCTCTCCGTTCCTGGGCAGGAGTTACCTTGAGGATTCTGTAGCTACCTTCCGGGATAGCATACATGGTCCCGTTCTTGCCAATGAAAGCCCCTTGCCACTTGTCTTTCCGTTTTGGCAATTCTCCGAGGAGAGCAATTGAATTCTCTCCCTTTACCTCAGGTCGACTGTCGATCCGTAGAATCTGCTGCCCATCGGCTGGAATGCAGTAGATGCAACCATCCTTTTCGCTCAGCACTCCACCTTGCCACTTGTTTTTCTCCGTCCCAACAGTACCAAAAGTGGAGCAGTGGTCTGTCGTTGTATCAATCTTGAGAACTGACGAAGTATCGGCTGGCATGGCGTATATGTTCCCATCCGCTCCTACTGATCCTCCCAACCACTTGTAGTTCTTGGTCTTGTCAGTATCATATTCTGCTCGGTGAATGTCAAGCAATGTGCAGTTCTCACCCTTGCTCGCCAGGGTGGTATCTATCTTGAGCACTCTGTCGGCATGAGATGGGAAGGCATAGATCATCCCATTCATCTTGAGGCCGCCGTGCCAGTTGAAGAGCGTACATCCATGATCCGGTCCGACGATCGCTGCCGTGTCTGTTTCTGTATCAATCCGCAGCAACGAGCAGGTCCGGTAGGGCATGCCGTAGACAGCATTATCATCCCCTAATATACCTCCGTACCACTTATTGGTATGGTCAAA
Organism: Herpochondria borealis; assembly: GCA_032274145.1. Taxonomy (NCBI): domain Eukaryota; phylum Rhodophyta; class Florideophyceae; order Ceramiales; family Ceramiaceae; genus Herpochondria; species Herpochondria borealis. The sequence goes on along the minus strand of JAVCKV010523254.1, from coordinate 16,637 downwards.
GGAAAAGTCCTTGTACCGCTCTGGAATGTGTATGTCAATAAACGACGTAGAATGTGTCGTCAGGTCCACCTTGAGGACTTTGTGCGCATTCGAAGGAATGCTGTAAATGGCTGTCTTTTCATTATTCAACGAAGCTCCGTGCCACTGCCACTGTCGCGGCACGTGACCCTCGGGTAGGGGAATCAGGTTAATCAAGCCAACACCCTTGCGTGCTTCTCGGCGTCCCCACATGGCATCAATGTCGACTTCCAGTACACAATTGGCCCACGCGGGGATTCCATAGAGGTAGCCGTGTGCAATGATACCACGCAGCCACTTGAACTTTGTATCTGCAACATGGTCGGGGAGTGGTTCTATACGCACTCGATAGTCACCCTCGTCTGTCGGGTGGAGACAAATCACAGACCTAGCATGGGCAGGAATTCCATAGATTTTTCCGTCGCGATCGTCGACGGCTCCTCCCAGCCACTTGTGAACACCAGGAAAGAGGCCTCCTTCCTTCGTGGGTGTTCCATATTCCCTTGAGACTTCGACTGTGCTCTTGCGAACGGGTACCGTGTTGTGCCACGGGTCAAGATGGAATTGACGCAAATACTCAGCTTCTTCTTTCCAATCTGCAAAATCATTTTCTGCGCCTTCTTGTTCTGGTTTCGATTGAAAGACGCCCATTCTTCGTTTCTGGTGACGGGGAACTATCCAGGCCGAGCGATGACGACAAACAACTGGAGGTGACAGGAACAAGCAGATGACTGCAAAGACCCCTTTGCTCTTTGGTCCCATTGACAACAAGTGGGGTTTTGCTTGACATCAAAAAGATCGAAAGAAAATGAAGGGTTGGTGGGATCAGACTCCATCCACCGGCGGCAAATTCCGGATTCCTCTGCCGTCGCCAATGGCCAAGTCTGGCCCTCTTGCAATGATGGAGCCAAGTTGCCCTCTGACTTCTATACAATAATATATGCACCTGCATTCCACAAGTTCTACGAGAAACACACACGGCACAATACTGATAAGGTAGAGGTCGTCTAAGTAGTTACGGTGGTGTCCTGTGTAGGCCCCAAGACTTAGAATCGGTGTCCGTAGTCCTCGGCAGCGTCCGCGGCATCACCTCCAACAACGATAGCGTATGCAAGACCAAGGGATCCACCAAGGTAAATAATGTAATTAGGAGCTCTGTCCATCATCTGTAGAATAATGAATGAAAGAATTGAGTGAGAGAGTCAACGACAGCCAATCCTACACTAGGGATAACTCGTAAAATGAACATACCTTTTTAGGCCAAGTCGCAAACCAAGGCATGACGGGATGTTGCTCGAATGGAGAAAGGTGGCGAGTTACCTGAAAGGATGATGGTGGTGAGTGGGAGTTTCAGGGCAATGTCAGCGAGAATAACCTCAACAACAACAAAGTCACATCTCTCTGTTGACTATTTCTTCATTGATTTCACGAACTCACCACGCCGTTGTCTGGACGGACACTCTTCCACCACTTTACCAAATGCGGAGAGACATCGTGACGCGCCATTAGGGCGGTCGAACGAGAGAAGGCAGCACGAGACGCCATGGTTGAAATTGCTGTTGCTGTCGTCGCGGTGTTGGCGGTCTTGCTTGAGAACCAAACGTTCGCCGCTGACGTCATGTTATGGTACACAGACTACTGTACCTACCTACTGCACATGTACACATCCCGTACTCTTATTACTGTCTACTGCTACTCGCGCTGGACAGTGCAATTTCAAATAATTGTCTGCATCGCGCGGATCCCCGCGAAGATGCGACCGTCAACTAAAAACTAAATCACTCTTATAATCAGCTTCGGAACGAGTTGATCTCAGCTCTCATTACATTTTTACAGAAGACATTGTTGACGAGGATAACAGAAATGTTATAATGATTCGTCACATGATGAGAGTCGGGAGTCGACAAATACACAGGTTCTCCCCAACAACAACAACAAAATGACAACAAAACCAGCAGTCGAGCAAAGAATGAGGACACTCGCGGCTGCACACACCTCGCACTTTTCTGGCGTCTATTTTCATCCTCCTTGTACTTGGTTTCCTACTAAAAGTGAACACCAGAATCCCTTATAATGTCATTGTTGTTTTAAAAAGAGCAGACGGAAATGATCCTCGCAAACTGATATTCTGTCGGATGATATCAAAGCACCATATGTACGAACCGGTACAGCTCCCCCCTTTGAGGTCATGACACATGGCAAAGATGAGCTAATTTCTAGGTATATTGCCAAAGATGGGTCTTTGATTGCGAGATAATAAGTCATGAAGGAGCAATTACGTCTTTTCCATACTGCGATGCTGGGTATCTCAAGAAATGATTTCAAATGGACCGAGGAATAACCAGGGTGCGGTCGGGTATCTTCCTGCCAATCGTTCCAAGGAATTAGTCTACCGCGAGGCTACCCCCGAACAGTTGGCCAATACTATTCAAGTTCAACGACTTGACAATCACTTTGCGAAAGTCTTTCCTCAACCGCCGACTCCCATCGCACTCAAAATTTATGTTGAGGATCAGAATGTGAAGTTTTCGCGTGAGGTGTGGTATGGACCGGACATCCGTCGAAATGATGCAATGAAGCGCTGGCCTAATGTTGCAGATATTTACAATTATTCGAAGAGAAGGGGTTGGTGACGTACTATGTCAACAAGACATCTCATTCAATTGTAGGTCCTGTGAATAGTTGCAATTGGATTGAGGATGCGAAACGAAACAGATGGATGAACAGGGCCATGATGAATGTGGTTTGGAAGAAGTCAAGCTTATGACACATTGAGCGAGTAAATGACCCATGGCATCTAATGAGTGTGATTCCGAGCGAGCCAATAGTTTACCTCCACGCAGGGGTATGCCGAGCCGTCAGCAAACAGCTGGCCAGAGGTAGCTCAGATTGTATTGTTAAAAAAAATGCATATGACGTACTGCTGAGCTCTCTGATTTCTACACGACGCCTAGCCAATGCATCTATTTAGCATATGGGAGACGTCGCATGTCGATGCTCTCTTCAAGAGAATGAAGGATCCCCAGATCTCGAAGGAACTTGAGAAACTCCAAGAAAGCGCTTGCTTTCGCTTCATTCAGACCAGGATGGTACCATACCCCACCTCCATTAATTGCAGCTCCGTGCTTCCCGGAGGAGAATGTCCTCGTAGCTGGAAGATTCTCTGCGATCCAGGGAGTGAAAGAAACATTTACCCAACCGACCCTATCTCGCAACTCGCGGGTCGTCCAGTCGTTCTTTCGAAGAACAACGCCTTTCCCCTCTCGTCTCACCAAGGCTGCGAAAGTAGCGCTGTGATTCGGGTTTTTCATGAGTTTCTTGAATGCTCGCGTTTCAGCCTCGTCGACAACAGCCCCGCCTAGGGCGTTTGAAGTATCCACTCGCCCAGCAGGGTGACCCGCTATGGTACTGGAAGAGCGTCTTGCAGGCGTGAAGTTAATAGCTGGGTGTCTCTCAGGTTCCTGCTGTGATTTCTGATAGATCGCAATCGCGCGTTCGATAACATCAACAGCATCATGCTTGTTGCTATACCACCAAACTCCGTGCGTGTTGATGCCCAGGGTATTCCCACCTATCGCTTGGATGAACACATCCTCCCCATCGTCCCAATATAGTGGTGTACAGCAGCGTTGGCCATTCCGCCCCATGCCAAACTGTATTCTCAAATGATCATGATTGTACTGGGGTCGAGTTTTCATCTCTTGTTGATCGATTGCATCTGGATCGACCACTTCCAGGTGAGCGAACTTGCAGGCGCGCCCCCTGGCGCAACTCTTCCCACCACCTCTGCCACCTCTGTTGTAGTAGCGACACTTCCCCCTGCCATTTAACATGTCTTCGATGGACATATCTGGCAGTGACATATCCGGCCGTTCCTTTCTGAACGATGCCCGCTTTGCCACCTTCCGATTCTGCGGTGATATATTCTCGGGACCGCGGTCTCTCTTGCCAAGCAGTTCAGGCTCCCCCTCCCTCTTGATTTGGCCGTGCTCTCGAGGACGCGCAGCTTCTTCGTTCACCACACTCGATCCTTGCGATGGGTTACTGTGGGGTGCGTGCTGAGAGGTCGTTTCCACCCTGGAAGACGGAGAAAATTGGTCGATAGATGATCCCTCGCTTCTTGGTTCTTTCAGAGATTCTGTGTGTTGCCCATCCTGCATTTCATTCCCAGTCTGATCGTATTCTTCAAGTTTTTCTTCGTATTCCTCTGCTGTGATACCTAGCTCTTCGAGTATTTGCTTGCTGGCTTTCTTCTCTGAGAACAGATACAAAGCTAGTTTGCGAGGTGTCAGACCTTGCGGGCTCTTTCTATCCATATTCGCTTTCATTTCAACGAGCTTGTGAACGGCGCGAACGTCGTCGAGATATACAGCCGCATGGAGCAGAGTGATGTGTGGATACACTGGATTTGGGAGGTTGACATCAAACTCCTGCAACCCTAGGGATTCGCGAGCCGGATCCGCATTGAATTGGGATATGTCACTGAGAATTTGGTTTAGTTCCCATCTCCATTTCTCTCGTTCTTTCGCTATTCTGCGCTTTGTGTCTATTTCTACCCGCTGCACCACCATCACTGCCCGAGCGGACTTCATAAATTTGGTTGGCGTAACGTCGACTGGGAAGTCTGTCTCCCTGACATCGGCAGCATTTGCCAGTTTCAAAAGCTGAATTTCTTCCTGCGCAAGATTCATCGGTTCTGGCTGATCAACTTGCCTTGCGTTGGAAATGCCTCTCTTGACCACCTTCTGCATGGTCAAAACAAACGTGGGACGAATCGTCAGGGTTGGGTGGAAGTGAAATGCAAATCGACTGTGGCTTCCACTGCCGTCAATATACTTCACTGCTTTATCAAAGTCCTTTGGAGCTGTGTTACCCATGTCCTCATCCCTTATAGTGACCTGGCAAGTAAACTTGTCCCCGGTCGCTACACATGCAGCCTCTTCTACCTCAAGGTCCTCAATGCGATCGATCCTGCAAACGAATCTTCCCCATCGCTTGTAACCCATGCTGTTGACCGCAACTGCGCGCATTTTTTCAAACGTTTTGAGAAGAGTGATCTTCATCCGCGCATCTTGAAGATGACGTTGGGCTTCATGCGAGTGGTCACTCCTCAGGTTGTTTTCTCGGGACACTTTGACACCTTTGGCAACAAGTTCTGGATAATTTCTGTCGTCTTTCGGCTCGACGCCTTCGGGTCTAGTGCTGGCTCCCGCAAGTAGTTTCTTGTACACTTCAACACATGACTTTGTTTTGATTGCGTTTAGCAAGTCTCGGTTGGAGGTTTGAGCCTTTTCCTTATCAGAAGGTTTCCTTGGCTTGACCTCCGAAGCGGTGGTCGTGTCCGCTCGTTTCGGTTCTTTCGGAAGCTTTATACTTCGGCCATTAGGCCAAAACAAACAAATGTCCTCCAGTTCGTGCTTGTTCCATCTTATTGTGGTGTCTGCCTTCTTTTTAGGGAGTCCAGCAATCTTTCTGAACAACGAACCTTGGCGTTCTTGAGGCTTTTTCGGAGCGACGTCCCTCAAGATTGGTTTGGGTGCTGGGAGACCTCGATGATTTGGTTCACGTCGTTCTAGCCATTTTTCTTGCGTGTCCGGTGATCCGCTAGCAGGCGGTGGAATGTTTGGCGCGTCACTTCTCCCGACAGCAAAGGGCTTTTCCTGGCGTGTTGTACCCATTCGTCCAGACGGGTTCTCGTGTGCTGATGCAGAGCTGTCGACGACATTCTCCGAGTATCTTGTCACTGACGAGCGTTCGTGGTGCTGAGGTGCAAACACATTTGATTCCGGAAACTGCTGGTTTCTAGAGGCTGCTTCCATCACAGGAGCGACTGCAGCAGCTCTCGAAGAAACAAGGTCTCTTGAACTAGTGGCTCCTCCAGCCCATCCATCTAGATTCGCCTTCCCTTTCCATGCCAGGTTGGTCGTCCAGTTGCCATCATTGGCCCGACCGTGGTTTCCGACGGCTTTCACATCCATATTGATAAACCTGATTCGAATCTTCGAGAAAGATCGCTTGCAGTTCTCGTACAGCTTCTTCAGATCGTTATGGGATTGTACAATGTGCCAAGTATTTGAGCCAACAAGTGACGCGTGTGATACGATCGTTTCGGGAAACAGTCGTGGATCCTTGGTCGCGCCGTTTACCGACAAGATCTTGACAACACTGGCTTGCCCACGCTTTTTCGTTATTACGAAGAATCCCAATTGATGACGTGTGTCAAAGTCAATCTCGTAGGACCTCTGCCCTGGTGCGGAAGCTAAGGAGGGTCGTGACTCGGCAGAGCTAATCCTTCTGACTGCCGCTACCTGTTTAGATGGTTCTTCAGTTACTTTCTTTGCTTCCCCCAGTCTTCCTTTCTTGAACACACTAGCCCAACCCTCGAGACATGAGCAGTCGTATTCGCAAGTTGTTCCGAACCGCTGTTGCTGAATATGCCTTGACCACATCAGAACGAGTCTCTCAAAGAGCTGCTCGTTGAGTTCATTGGGAAATTCCGTTCGTAACATTGGCATGAACTTTGGGGCAAATTGGCTGGCAAAGCCGACGACACGTGGTCTAGGAGAGTCTGGGTTCTTCTTTCTCATCTTCTTCATGTGCTCATCAATCACAGTGTCAGTCAATCGGTCGAGATGCATGAAGCACCGACAAGCTCCACTGCAACTGCTGCCAAAGCCCAAGTTTTTGTGCGCTTGCCACTATAAAGAACCCGCGATAGGTGTGAGTAGAAGGCGAGGCATGAACCGATTGCAAGTTCATGTGGTGCACATTCGATTGCAAACTTACCATGGACCCCCATACAGATCGAGCATGAATACCACCAAACTCCAGATCGCGCATCTTTTGGTATCTGACCTCAAACTCACGATATTTCTGGATATGCCGCGCTTGAGCTCTAGAGTGTGGCTTCTTTGTTGCATCAGTTTCTGGATTTGTCAGTTCTGCGCGTTTGATTGCTAGGTAACGTAACTGTTTTGCGCGCACTAGCCGAATCAAGCAAGTCTTGACCTTGTTCACATCATTTCCTCGTCCACAGACTTCCACAACGACCGTGTATGGATCGTCTTCCTTATTTTTGAGTGTGACCCGTACAGAGCCGGCAATTCCAGTAATGAGAGCCTTTCTCAGCTGTTCTTGAGTCAGCAGCAGGTTCTCGGTCGAACCAATATACTTTGGGAAGTCCGTCCTGACAGTAAGTTCTTCGTTACCCAAGTTGTCAACATCCAGCACTCTGCTCTTGTTCTTTGTATCAATCTCTCCCAACTCGCACTGAAGCTTGCTAGAGAGTTCCATTTGATCGGCAAAAGTGATCTCCTTATCAATGGCGTCCCATTCTCGCTCGATTTGCATCATATCATCCGATAGTCGGTCAACGTTCCATTCTACAACCACCCTGCCTCCGGGTTGTTCGTATTTTGTGATGGCCCCTTTAATGTCATCTGACAACTTTCCCAGCATCCAAGACTCCTCTGCCAGAAACGTGACATGATCTAGGTCCTCCAACAAGTCTTGTTCTTCTGCACGGAATATATCTCGATCCAGTTTCTTGAGCATGTCGCTTTCCAGTGGGCTAACACCCTCCATATCTCCTGGAAGATCTTCTTCTTCGTACACTAGTTCTGGGGTTCGAATATGTGACTCTACGGTGGTTGTGTGCGTCTTTGATACTTTCTTTCGACTAGATGTCTCTTTCCGTTTGCTCGACGCACTCGCGCTCGCCTTGGTAGCATGCGTTTGTCTTCCAGCAGCAGCAGAAGTCGCCTTGGCAAATAGTTCGTCTGTATGTCTTTCAATTTCAGCAAGTGTCGCAGGTGTTCTGGAAGCAGTCCTGTTTGTAGCGATAGCTTGTGTCTGTCTTGCAGCGACAGCAGTGGTTGTTGTTGCCTTGGCAGTCTGTTTTGCGGCAGTTGTTGTGCGTTTGGCGGTAGCAACAGTCTTGGGGGAAGACCGCGTTGGCTTCTTCTTGAGTGACACCAGCATAACATCTTCAAAGTCGTCGTCCTTTCCAGCATCAGCTTCTTCTCGTTTGCTGGTTGTCTGATTGTTGTTGTCGTCTTGAATACTATTATTATTTGTTTTCTTCTTGTCTCCAGTCGCAACAACGTCTTGCAAACATGGATCAGATTCCAAATTATCAAAATCGCCAAAGGTGAGCATGTTGGATGATATTATATTCAATCCTCCACTGCCAGGATCAGAAAAGGCGGCGGGAGCTGGTTCCCGCGGCGGTGGAAGGGCGTCCAATGAGAGAATATTTTTCTTCCTTCTCTTCTTTTTATTCTCCATGATGATGAATGGAGCATGTAGTATAAATACTTCTATATGGTACTACGTGTACAACAGGAAGGACTTGTTCTTGTAGGTTTCTTGTGCAGGTACAAACATGCGCCCTGCTCAAAGTCGGTTGTGTGTTGTAAATGAATTTCGCAATGAGCCGCATGTAGATATGGAGGGAGGGCGCGGCGGGAGCAACAGAAAAAATTTGAAATTATCTGCCAAATTTAATTCAAATTTGGAAGAATCGGTTGGTTTTCGATCGAATTCTAAATTCACAGTACTGGTACTGTAACCACAAGACACTGTACGATATCCAGCTTCAAACTTTCAGACGGTCACCGACCACCGACAATGAGCTATTAGCTCTCTGCTGTGCCCAACCAACCGCCTATCGTAGAGACAAGAAGCCCACAGTTTGTTACAGCTGTCACAACAAAAAGCACCATGTCGGAAAAAGTGATTGAATTATCTGTTGAAGAAAGCAACAAGTTGCGTGCTGAATTGGGTCTGGCTCCATTGAGAGGAGTTGCCGAACCAGCACCCATTTCCAACAACAACAACGGTGAAAACAAAAAGGAGAATCTGGAACTTTCCGTGGAAGCAACCAATGAGTTGAGATCCAAATTGGGTCTCAAGCCGTTGCGTGACACCTCAAAGAATGTCATACACAAGCCAGCCGAAAATGAAGCTGCCACCAAGCAACTCAAAGAGCGTCTGGAAACGGAGAAACTCAAGCGTCAAGTGCAACAAGGCATTGCCACCACGTTTGGAACAGCCACATTGGCAGACGACTCAAAGGAAGGTGCACTGTCGTGGGCTCAAAAGATGCGAGCTTCGAAGAAAGCTACTGAGAATGATGGAAAGAAAAAGAAGAAAAAGAAACGAGATAAGGCAGCAGCAAAGGGAGTTACTCAGAACTACGAGGAGGAGGATCTGGAAGGAATGAACGTTTCCCATGCCGCCGCTGACTTTGAGGCTGGATCGACGACAATCCTAACATTGGCCGACACAACGTTGCTCAAAACAAAGTCCGACACGTCGTCCAAAGTCGTTGGCTTGAATGAGGACGAGGACATCAACCAGCTAGAGAATGTGGATCTGACCGATCGTCAGTCCCAACGGGATCGATTGCGTGAAAAGCGCCAGGTCGAAATGGGAATGGGCCGCGCAGGGGGGTATGCTGGATACGACGATGACGAGTTTGAAGAATTGGGTGGTGTCGGAGGACCGTCGCGTTTGATGCGTGGACAGGATGATGGAGAACCAAAAAAGAAGCGACGTGGTTTTCAAATTGGAGGTGCGGCACAGGAAAATGACGAGGAAGAGTCGAATGGCCTATTTGCCTTTCAAACCGGGAAGGCCGTGTCGCTGGAACAGGCTCAAGCAGACGTTGCAGCCTCTGATTTCCTTACTGCCGAGGAAGACGCCGAAATGAATGCAAAGAGAAGAAAGAAAGATGCAAAGTTCAAGAAGAAGAAAAAGAAGAAAGACAAGAAGAATAAGCGCAAGACCAGTAATGACGACGAAGAGGACGACGCACCAAAGGGTTCTATCCTGGAGGATCTAGAACAGACAGCGGTGACTCAAATTAGGAAACGAAAGCGCAGACGTGATGATGACGATGAGGAGGAGAAGGGAGAACCTGCTGCGTCGAACGCTAACGGCAACAAGGATGACGCTGCTGAACGTCGCGCGAGATTCGACGAAATCATGGAAAAGGGCAATGAGGCAACCAAGGCGTCCTTCACTGCCATTAAAGAGATCAAACCTTCTGCTCCCGCGCTGGATGAAGAACCAGACGACAACTTTCTGAATGAAGCATTGGCCAAGGCGCGTCGATTGCGCAAATTGCGCGAAATGTCCTCCTCCAAATCAAAGGTTTCTGGGGCAGATGCCATCGCTCAAGCAGTTCAGGATTCCAAGAAGAAGGAGGGAGCTGCTAGTGGCGTTGGTGGGGTCAGCTTTGCTGTTGATGAGACCCGAGAGTTCACCAGAGCCCTGCTTGCTAGAAAAGATCAGGAAGAACGACAGAAGGCAAAGAAGCAAGGCAAAGCTGCTCAGCCGCAGGTTAAAGAGGAGAAGGCAGAGCAGACGAATGGAGATGAGCCGATGGAAGATATAAAGGAGGAAACAACCAGTGCAAACATGGAAGAATTGGCAAAGCAAATCAAGGATGAGCCTGGCGAGATGGGTATCGAGGGAACGGCTGACGCAGCTCCCGTCGGGAGAGGCATGGCTGGTGTGCTGTCCATGTTGAGACATACTGGTGAGATCAACGGAAGGAACGCCGGACGAGAAGAAATGAGAGGTCGGGCCAAGGACGAGCGTACCTACGAAGACTACGCCGCACTCGACCTATCAGAAGTTGTTCGTATTGGGCAGGGCGCTCACGAAAGGGACAGAGAATTTGCTTCGAGAGAGATTAAACTGGATTATCGCGACGAGCATGGCCGTCTACTCACTCGGAAGGAAGCCTACCGTAACCTCTGCTATGCCTTCCACGGCCATGGAAGTTCTGCAAAGAATGAGGAGAGGCGCCTGCGCCAGGTCGAGAGAGAACAGGCTGAAGCGCGTGTCGCGTCTCGTCAGGCTGAAGGGGTTGGTTCCTTAGGGGCGTTGAAAGCAACCCAGAAGGCAACAGGAAAGGCGTTCGTAGTCCACAAAACGTAAGATACTAAAGTCGTTCTGCGACGTAGTTTGCGATAGCGATACTACTCGTCAAGCCTGGACTCTCGAAACCAAATAGATGAAACACGCCATTGACACCGTGCTGTTTCGGTCCTGCAATGTGAAAATCGACAAATGCAGATGCACCTTTGCCTACAGACGGATGTGAAAGCTTCGGTCTCAATCCAGCGTAATCAGGAACGATGGAGTCATCGGGAAGGCTAGGCCAGTACTTTCGGACCTCTCCATAGAAGCCTTCTGCTCTTGTGGCATCGAGATCGAGGGAAATGTCACTCAGCGGTACTGATGGTGGCATCCATTCCACATCGGGCCCAAATTTGGTACATGTCCCAGTCCAGTCGATTGTTGCGTGTACTCCTAAGCCACCTGGCTCTGGAACTGGATAAACCAAACGACTGAAGGGAGGCTTCACTCCTTCTAATCGAAAATAGTTTCCTTTGGCAAAGTATTGTCTTGGGGGACGCCATGAGTTGTCCTCTTGGTGTAGCAGTGACGCAACCTTGTCGGCAGACAAGCCTGCACAATTCACAATCGAACCACATTGCACCTCAAATCCATCGACACACAAACGAATGCACTCATGGTTGACACTCGCATGCTGCAGTTCACCGCACGACAGTGCCAGAGTAGCATTGTGATACTGTGCATCGGCCAACAGGCTCAACATAAAGGCATGTGAATCCAACACTCCAGTGGATGGGGAGCTCAGCGCACCCACTGACTGCACTTCGGGCTCGAGGACTCTAACATCATCAGCTGAAAGTAACTTGATGTCGTCCACACCGTTCTGAAGAGCATGATCTCGTAGGCGCGGCAGCGTGTCGTTCCACTGAGACTCTTTCGTGGCGACAATCAGCTTACCACACCGATTAACGGGAATGTTCCTCGCGGCACAAAAGTCATAGAGAAGTTTCTTCCCCTCTACACAGAATCTTGCTTTCAGAGAATCTTGCGGGTAGTAGATGCCGGCATGAATGACTTCCGAGTTTCGTGACGAGCTTTCTATGCTCAATGCAGGGAACCAGAAAATGTGAGAAGATACCTTGTGAACGTCATGTTCCTCATTTTTTCTTGCTCATACTGACCTGAGCCAATGGTTGACGCCCGCTCTAGAACCAGAACCTCCTTCCCCTTGGCAGCTAAGGCTCTCGCAACGGCCAAACCAATAACACCGGCTCCGATCACAACTGATTCCACATGGTGTGCAGCCGACGCCATTTGGCCAATGGAGAATTTGTGACCTACCACTGGCTGTCGACACGACAGTAACGGTAAACACCGCACGGTATGGTCACGATTTCCTCATTTTTTACGAACCCTCTGTTGACGCCTCATTTTCTTCACGAACCCTTCCTTGTTGACGCCAGGCAGGGGTTATCGTACAGTTTGGCGGCATCAATTTACCATTCGCAATCGTGTCATACGTGGGTGGTTCAATTCATAAAGAGTGCACTTGTCTCTCAGATCAATCATCGTTGAAATTTTCCATCATGAGTTCCGCTGCAGCGCATCGATCTGAGGAGGCTGTAGAACTGCTGGATTTGTCTACTCACGCTCGCAAGTGGATGAAGGGATACGAACGCTTGAAGGGATACAAGATGGTGCACGGCAACTGTAAAGTTCCACAACGATACAAAGAAGACCCGGCACTGGGGCGGTGGTGCCAGAAGCAACGCGAATACTACAAAAACTACCACCAGGGCAAATACACGACCATGACCCCGGAACGGATGGCTCTGCTGAACGCAATCGACTTTTATTGGACTGTTGAAGGAGGGAAAAAGCGCAAAGTGATAAAAGATTTCAGAATTCATTTTTTGGAGCTGGAAAACTACAAAAATCAGAATGGAAACTGTCGTGTCCCTCACTTGTACATCCCAAATCGTGGGTTGGGAGTATTCGTTCATAGGGTGAAAATCTACCACCGTGAGATAAAAGAGGGTAAACGAAATCCCAACAATAAATTTCTCACGAAAGTGCGCATCCAAGCTCTCAATACGTTGGGATTGGAATGGACCCCACCAAGAACCACAGCTACACCCACTCGCACGATTGCTGCTGGCTTGCTCACCAACTGTGTGCCTAAAAATTTGCATTTGCCATCCCCTGCTCCCCAACTGCAACCCTTTTGATCTTTCCGCACCTCAGTCACCCTCTTTGGAACCTCTTGCACCCTGGTTGCTATCATACTGCCTTTTCGTTTCTACGTCATATACGAATACTTCTAACTTGGTTGACGTTTGTTGCTATTGGATTGTGCACAAACTGTCTAACTTACAATCAACACTTGCTGCGATTTCCATGTCTTTCCCTCACATCAGCCGCAATCTTTGAGTCTTTTTCATGTTTCTACTTCAGCAGAGCCGCAAATCACCACAACCGCATCGCTTGGCCATAGTTATGTTCTGTTTTCACCAACTTGGTAGACATCTGTCAACAATGCTGGGTTGTACATTCACTAATATTATACTTTACGTGTTACGACAACGCGTACATCTGATGACTACCATTCTGGTAGCTAGGTTGATCCCGATTTTGATTGAAGAAAGGCTTGAAGGGATCCACGTTCTCGTCAAGTACATGTACCGGCCTAGGAAAAGCAACACGCTGCTCTTTGGTAATGGCGAGATTCTCCGTACAGGTCGATGTAACAGGTCTCGTCGCACTTCGAATTGTGAGGCGACGGTACACTGTGCAGCAAACCCAGTCTCTCTAGCTCTTCTACAGAAGAGGGGACGTTCCGAAGCTACTCACAATTCACAGTTCATTGCAACGGTGGTGCGCACGCGCACCGAGCAACTCACATCAGACAATGTAGAAAGCGAGAGGTGACAGCACTAGATCTAAAAATCTTCGCGAACATAGTGAGGAGCGCATTGGCTGGTGGGGGTGAACTCCACCCAAGTCGACGACACAGCTACACGTGTAGTACTCAATCATCCAACTTGCAGCTATCAGGAAACCTGCTTGTCAAAGAAATCCGTGAATCAGTTGTAGATGCACGGTGACTTCTCGTTTCACTAGTCTATATAAGTATCCTCTTTATCTTCCTCGGGCAAGGTACCTCTCAGAATCACGTTCACGCCGCGCGTGGCGATATTTCCGAGTGTCGTTACGAAACTGACAACTAACACAGTCCTACAAAAGGGTTGCGAGGTGACGACTGGAAGCACCTTTTTGTGCAGAGGCCTCGGTACCAACGCCTTGGCTACCTTGGGGATCCACTTTTTGTCCTTCAATCTGCGCACCGTGTAGACTGCAAATATGGGTGCGCCCACAATTTGCACAGTCTTGTGCGTCGCCACTCGGAAGATCGCACGACGGCCCAGGACGTGAGCGAGAGCAGTAAACTCCTCGCGGGAAACGGCATTGTTTCTGTTCTCGTCATAGTGGTCAAATAGACACCGGACAGCTTTCCGGGTCGGAGGAGGAATAGGAGCCTGTCGATTAATGTAAATGTAGATTTTCAATACCAGAGCATAACATTCTTGAAAAGTGATTTTGCCATCCCTATTCCTGTCGGCATCATCAAATAATTTGGTAATCAACTTATCGAAGCGGGAAGTGCCGTGAAAGGTTTCTTGCGTTTTCTGAGTCACGAAGGTGCGGGCAACCGCAAACTGCTTGGAAGCTTCGGATGGGACGGGAATAGCGGCAAAGGGGATTGAGATAGCAACGATTGATGCTGGAAGAAAGGAAACCAAGACGAGCCAGAGCAACAGCGCCATCGTCAACGACTTCCGGATTGACCTTGAAGGTTGTTGTCTCAAAAGATCGCGCTCAGATACTTTTGTACAGTACGACGGTACAGTAAACTGCACCAGTGTGCCGTTGATACACAGTCGGTAGACTACCTCCTGGTAGAGTCACACATCTTACTTCATCGTCCAGATAGAGGAAATATCATCTACATTACAATTTGAAATTGAAGTGTACATTGGCAAAGTGAGAGGCTTTTTCTTCTATCTATATGCGCTGGACGTGGAACTAAAATGTTTGCAAGCCTCCGGATCGGGGCTCAATCGCCTCTCTCTGATGAGGTAGTAGTTTTTCGTGCTTGTAGCAGGATGATACTCTACTGAAAGCCGTCAGGCTCCCTAGGAAGGGCGTCTTCGTCGTCATCCAACGATGGCGGGGGGCCGTACAATCTCTCCCATTCCAGAGCATCTCCAGCACCCATGCCACCGTCACCGTCAATAGGGACAACAATGCTGTCATTTCCCTTCAGATTCGTAACCTTGACTGCTTCCTGTCCTGTCGCAATGTCCAGAGAGACGTGATCACCTTCCTGGACAAACTCCTGCACGATGGCTTCTGCCATGGTGTCCTCGACATATCGCTTCGACGCTCTGCGAATTGGGCGAGCACCAAACTCGGCAGCAAGTCCTTCTCTGGTGACCTTCTCCACCACATTATCGGAGACAGCGATGCGAATGCTCTGGTCATCTTCTGCACGCTTCACGATCTCATCTATGAGGTTGATTGCAATATCCTTCAGATTATCATACGACAAGGGATTGAACACAATGATCTCGTCGATACGATTGAGTAACTCTGGCTTCATCGCCTGCTCCAGTTCTCCCTTAACAAACTTTGTCGTTTCCTCCTGGAGGTCTTCCGCCTTCGATTGTCTGGATCTCTCCAAGATGCCCCGACTTCCAATGTTGGATGTCATGACAAAGATAGTATTCTTGAAGTTGACAGTTCGGCCCTTACCATCAGTCAACTGTCCTTCATCCATAACTTGAAGCAAAATGTTGAGGACATCCTCGTGCGCCTTTTTAATTTAAAAGTGTGATCAGATCTGAGAACAAGTTCCAATACGCAATTGCAATCACATATGTGTGGACATACCTTTTCCAACTCATCAAAGAGAACAACGGAGTGAGGCTTTCTTCTGACGGCCTCAGTCAACTGTCCGCCCTCTTCATAACCAACGTATCCTGGCGGTGCCCCAATTAATCTGCTGACCGAAAATCGGTCCATGTACTCACTCATATCACAGCGAATCAAGTCCTTTTCTTGTCCGTAGTACGTCATGGCGAGAGCTTTGCAAAGCTCCGTCTTACCAACACCGGTGGGTCCGACGAACATGAAACTTGATATCGGTCGTTTGCCGTCCCGCATACCACTGCGTGCCCGACGGACTGACTTGGCCACAGACCTGACTGCCTGTTCTTGACCCTTGATACGCTCTCCCATCTCCAGTTCGAGATTGCGCAAGCGTTGCTTCTCACCAGTGTCGAGTCGTCCAATGGGAATGCCCGAAATATCGGAAATCACCTCAGTGACAGAGTCTTCCGTCACGAAAAAGCTCTCCTTCTCGACATCCGACATTTTCACCATGGAACCGGCCTCATCGAGCAAATCAATGGCCTTATCGGGCAAGAAGCGATCACTAATGTATCGATCACTGAGTTTGGCCGCCGAAATCAAGGAATTGCTCGTGTACTCGACGCCATGAAATTCCTCGTAACGAGGCATGATGGTGGCCAGGATATCAATTGTTTCTTCCACAGTCGGTTCGGTGATTTCCAGAGGCTGAAAGCGTCGTTCGAGGGCTCCGTCCTTTTCAATGTACTGACGGTACTCATTGATTGTTGTGGCTCCAATGCACCTTAAGCCACCACGAGCAAGGGCGGGTTTGAGGAGAT
>JAVCKV010523032.1:0-11367 GCA_032274145.1 Herpochondria borealis | reverse complement strand
GGCCTTTGGGTGAAGGCGCGTTTGCATCGGTCAGTAGCCCCCCCCCCCCCCCTCCCCTTCAAGCTCGCAGCACGCGCCCGACGCCGAGCCCGCCATTCCGGCTGCCTCCAACTCAATCAGTATAGTGCAATGGTCCAGGCCATGATATTGCAACTTATTGCAATAAGATTTTTTTCAATTATTATTGCAATATGTTTCAAAATTGCAATAAGTATTGAAATATGTCTAAAAAGAGCAATAATTATTGCAATAAATCTCAAAATTGCAATAAGTATTACATATTTCTCGAAATTACAATAAGTATTGCACTATTTCTCAAATTTTCAATACGTTTGCAATATTATTGCAATGTTTTTCACTTCTTTTCTTTTCAACAATCGTATTTATCACGAGACAGTTTACTGTATTCAATCAATCTAACCTCTTACACAACCTCAGGCGACAGTGAAAGCGGTTGGGCACGCTTTATTGTACTGTTCCGCTTCACAGTCAATTGATTGAAGATATTTGAACCAGCTGAGCTCACCTTCGATCTCCGATTGTGCAGCAATTCCATCTAGACGATTCTTGGTACGTTCTAATACGGCGCATCTCATTGCCTCAGCTAAAAGTTGATCACCCCAGAACTGCTCGTTGTACTTCAGAAACATTAGTGCTTCAAACATGAGAGGCTTCAACTTTCTTCGTTCGTTTGAGAGAACATGTTTTTCAGTACTCCAGAGGCGCTCAACTTCCGCAGCTGATCCCATAATAAAGTCCGCGCAAATAAAAGTGCAAGTTTCATCAATTTTGCCCCATTTTTTAGCTTTTTACGCATTGAAGCCCCTTTCATATTACTGCTATCGGTATTCGATTCACCGGGCGACCTCAGCAGACTATTCTTGGCTTCTCTTTCATCGTTTTTGAGTCTATTTACGTTGAATTTTCACAACACCACTTTCAAAGTTTGGATTAACAGACAAATGAGAATAAAGACGGATGTACTTATCTCCGAGAGCACATTCAAAGAGTATCTCACACGTTTGGCATCCTCTATATTCTGCAAAAGTAAATAAATGTCACCTCTGCATTCCTCAAGAGTGTAATACTGTGTTTTAATACTCAATGTCACCGTATTGATTTCAGAAAGCATTGTAGCTGTCTTTTTCACTTTGCTTGCAAACTGAGTGGTGCGGTCAATTGGAATCTAACCGTGGTCATCTCTGTTTTATTTAATGTGCTTCTATCTAATACGTACGGATCTCTCCAACATCTGAGATTTCCAGACCATCGCGTAGCATTTGGGATGATCCCATAAAGACCTGTGAAATTACGCAACAGAGCTGAATTATTAGGTGAACCCCGTGCAGCAGACATTTTTTCTTGAACAGAGGAAGTTTGATTCTGTAGGTCTGTAACTCTTTTGATCATATCGTTCACTTGAAGGTTCAACTTATAGTTTCAACAACCGACAAGTGGTATCGCGCAGTCTCCAAAAATTTTCCTTGTTTGCTGCATTTATCACTTATGAGAGCTAAACACCACTCTTCGAAGTCACATCCGAAGAATTCGAATTTTTCTCTGGCATTTTTTAGATGGGTGACGTCATTGAATGAAAAAGTTTCTTCATTAGCCTTCAGATCTTTCTCGTTGTCCTTTGGATCTGTACGCCTTAACGATCTGTTTTTTCGTTACAGGCATGCTGCGGCCCACCACGAAAGATACCAAAGACACTGAAACCGCAAGTAAAGGGCTAAGAAGACTGTTTTCCATGGGAAGAGAGGTCAGCCCTTTCGTACCAAAAAGTCGCTGCAGATAACACTGCCGCCGTCGTCGTTAAGTTATGAAATGCAATCCAATACTTGCAATGATTTGCAATATTTATTGCAATGATGTTTGGTAGTAAAATAATAATTGTATTATTTCAAAATTTTGCAATAATTATTGTAATGTTTTAAATTTTTGCAATAATTACTGCAATAAAGATATTGTGATTAATTGCAATAGTCATTTATTGCACCCAATGCCTGGCCGAATCCCCTCTCGAAAAAAAAAAGATGGGTCCTGACTTACTTTACGGTTATATCCACGAGATACAGTATGTTTTTATGTACTGTAGCTCAGGGGCCTTTGGCTGGTCAGCATTGCTGTGGGGAGGTAGGTGGGTGGTGTGTATGGTTGTTGACAGGAGTCTCGTGAGAGAGCGGTGTTGAGAAGGTTCAAGGAACTGGACTCAACAAAGCCCAGGAATCTATAGAAAAGGGTTTATTGCTCTTTACCCATGTCGCGAAAACTTCCCAGGCCCTGCTGGCACGTGCCGCACCCGCGCCAGACATCGTAGAAGAGCACCAATGTTACACGTGTCCATCTGTGTGAAAGTCCATGGTTGTACTACATCTGTGGGGTCCCGTGCGCGGCATCATAAACAACGGTCGAAAAAAAACAGGACAACAGGTTGATTTTCGAAATTTTAAAAACAGTTTTAAAAACCGCCTCCAGTGCACTATCATTGGTTTACATACTCTTCTGCCGTATGATACTGCATCCTTGCTAGGTTGGCCCGGCCATTAATATACGTTGATGTTTGCCTGCATTTGCAAAATCGGGTTGGCGGCCAGTTCGGCGGTGCGCACTCACCAGAATTTCACCAGTGGTGTGCGACCTTGTGCAGGGTGTAGCGCAATGTACAGTAGATACATCTAACGTAACCCGCCCTGGTGTGTCTAATTACCGGGTGTGCAAAGCGTATGATTGGGGGATGCGAAATAGTTCGTCTTTTACCTTTTCGCTTGCGTGTGCAAAAAGAGAAAGAAAACGACATCGAGACAATAATTTTGTTTATTTAATGAAGAAAAGAAATATTGGATGTCACGATTTAGAAGACACGCACGATGGTTGGGCGGACGAGGATAGAATGTATCTATCGTCTGATGAGCTGGGTCAGCGGTCAGCGGTCAGTGGTCAGCAGTTAGCGGTCAGCAGTCAGTGCTAGTGCTAGTGCGTGTGTGTGTGTTGCCAACCGGGCCGAAAAGAAGCGAAAGACAAATAAAACTATGAAAACGATCAGAGCCGAAGCTAGCCCCCGCATGCGCGCACGCGCGCACGCGCGCACGCGCGCACGCTCGCATGGCTGTGTGTCTGGCTGTGTGTCTGACTATGTATCTGACTGTGTCTGTACGGGTGCGTGTGTGTTTTCCAGGCCCATTTTTTTATTTTTGCTCTTCCCCTCCTTCTTATTACTGTCACTTCACCATTCTTCACGTGTTCTTTTTTTACATTATCTGCTCGAAAAAGACCATGTGGCATACAACACATAGACACGGTGACCACGCGACTTCTTAATTTTAACAAAAAAAGTTTATTGTTTTTGTTCATTTTACTTTCAAACTTTTAGTTGTTGTTGTTGCTACTTTTGAGCTGCCTGTAAACACGTGCCGTACACAAGCCAAAAACCCGGCCACACCACCGCCGTGTGTGCCGAACCATCTCTCCGCGCTTGTCAGTTTCCGTTGTTGGGTTGCGCAGGTTAGTGGGTTGTGTGAGTGAGTGTGTGTGTCTGAACTTTATCTTACAAAATAGTTGCATCCGTCGCGGCCGTCGATGTTTCACGAATTGGCAAAAAAATGAAGAAGAGCCGATAACAGTTTCGGCCGGGATTGCCTTCTTGGATTGTTGGTTTTTCTTGGTTTTTGCTTTTGTTCTAGGTCCAAGCTGATATGCAATTCTTTTTATTTTAAATTAATTAGAAATCTGGTTTGTATGTCACACTGTACAAGTACAGTAGTGTACTGTTCAGTTCGTAAGCGATGAGAAAAAAAGTAATCGCGACGATCCGGCAAACGAAAGTCAAAAGAAAAAACGAAAAAACGAAACACATTAATTTTATATTTTGAAATTTGAAATATATTTAGAAATATTTTCGCTTCTGCAAGCATGTTTCTCCCCCTTTTCTCTCTCTCTTTCTCTCTCTCTTTCTCTCTCTCCCTCTCTCTCGGTTCTCACCCAGCCTGGTGCGTCACTCTGTCGAACGGCAGCCAGGCATGCACGGCACGGCACGGTCGCGACGGGGCAATAGGGTACATGCGTGTAAGGGATAATGGTTATTTGTGCCACACAGTGTGTGTGTGTGTGTAAATGAAAGTTACACTAAATCGTGTTGATGACGGCTGCAAACGCAACCAAATACGGAGGAGAAGCGAGGCCCGACAAAATACAGAAGAGGCATTATCCCCCTATACGGAAGGCAAATATGGATAGCGTTCGTTCTTCTGCTTTTGTTGTTGTTTATTATTTATTATTTTTTTAGTTTCTGCTCACATCACAGAAAGCTCGCCCACGTTCGTAACTATACAAGCTGCGGGAGCGAGGTTGGAAAGTGTGAATGTGTGTGGGTGACGTGCCCTTGAAACTTTATCTCTCGGTCTTTTAAACCTCCTCATATAAGTATTCTTAGGAGTAAGCTAACAAGCGTGGGTTTGGCTAGATGCATTCCAGCAATCAGCTCAGCAGGAGCATGTAACGGCAATCAGCCGTTTTGTGATCAGAAAGCTCAAAACAAACACGAACGGGTATCTATGAGAACGGTGCTGTTGTCTCGAAAACAGTTAGAAAATACAATTTTGTGCTTTGCGGTGCTGTTTTTACGGCACCACAGTAACTTCCGTAACGTTCGCGGCAGATCGTGGAGCGGTAGCTCTGGTTGTTGCCTGACCAGCGAACCAGGGCGAGAGCGTGTAGGCGGACGCTGTGTGCTTTTGTGCCATGATGCCCCGCTCGCTTGCGTGGGGCCGCCCCGCCGGGATTGAAGTACCTTTTGCATTGCAGTTTTTCCATGCTGCCGCCAATACGACATGCACCTTTGTTCGCTGTGTAAGCGCGTGTGTGGCATCCTCATCTTTTTTGTTTTTGTTTGTTTCTTGTATGCTCCTCTCTTCTCTCGTCAGCTGTAGTTTTCTCACAACAGGTCTCTTCTGTTTATGCCAGCCCGCCTTTGGTTTTGCATCGTCGCACTGATGCGCAATCACTGATGATTTTGCGCGCCGTCGAAACCACCAAACCCCTGACATCACACTTGCAACCCACTCCGATTGGAAGCCCGAGCGCGCGACCATGGAAGATGCCCGTGCCACGGCGCACGAATCGCCCCCTGCTTCGAAATATAAAAGAATCAAGAATAAAAAATAAACCAACTTTCTTTTTTCTTTCTTTTTCCGATTCCTTTTCAATTGTTTTGTTTTTTAATTCCTTGCTCTTCCTCGTTTTGATTGTATTATAAATAGAACGCCAGCACAGATTTTCGCGCGCGCACGCGCGCGCCCATGCGCACAGATACTCAATTTTCCCTCGGCAAGTGTCGATCGCTTTCTGCGATTGGCTGGTAAGTGAGTCAAAGGGGAGTGGGACGGGACCAAGGTGGCAAGTTGGGGCCCGTGTCGGGTTTCATGGAGACTTTGCGTTTGTTTATTCTGCGATGGACAGCGGGAGGTATCATAGCGCCGGTCCAGGAACGGGTTAATACAGATATTGTGACAACGCAGTCTCTCTTGTTTCAGGAGGGCCAACGTACAAAGAGTTGTCACTGACAAACTATTGTCAGTTGAATAAGTCGGAAACAAATCGTCACACTCTGATTCAAGTGACAAATCAATATTGACGTCGTGTCAGTATTCGGATCGCAGGCATCCTCAAATTCAGAGGAGTCGTCAAACCCATCCGGGTATTCAAAAGTACCATTTGCCAGTAATTCTTGATATTCGACGGAAATTACCGTGTTTAGCCAATAGGGCCTCTTAACACATCATTGCAGGCTGGTACGTGCTCTAGCTGACCGGCAACACGGCACGCGCACGCGCACGCGCACGCGCACGCGCACGCGCACGCGCACGCGCACGCGCACGCGTACGCGCACGCGCGCGCCCGCACACACCCAGGTTCTCATGGGAGAGAAGGCAACCAAAGCAACAGCGTTTTCCGACCCAACGTTTGCAGCCTCTTCCTCTCCCTCCCCTCCCGTCCCTCCCCACCCCAACACTCAAGCGTTTTGCCAACGATTGACGACCGACGACCGACGACCGACGACCGGCGACGGTGACGGCGACAGCGACGGCGACAGCGACAGCCACAGCCACAGCGTCGTCACCTCCGAGGAGTTGAAAACAGCAGCCAACAACCAGCAGCAAGCAACCAGCAACCAGCAACCAGCCACAACTACTCGCATCGAAAAGATGCAGCTCAACGACACAGCGTCCCAGCTTCCGCACCCGCACCCGCACCCGCACCCGCTTACGCGCCCGCTCCCGCGCCTGCCGCCGCTCCCGCGCTTACCCCCGCTTCGCGCACCGCCTGCCTTCCACCCGGCCCGCCCCGACCACATCCAAACCGACGGCACCGCGCGCGACGGCACCGCGCGCGACGACATCGTCAATACCACAACCATCACAACCACTATCACGAACAACGACAACAACGACAACGCCGGCGGCAGCGGCGGCGGCGGCGGCGGCGGCGGCGGCGGCGGGGATGGGGGCGGGGATGGGGATGGGGATGGGGATGACGGTGGCGATGGCGGCAACCTCCATCTCGCTCCGCTGCTCGCCAATCCCACCGCCCTCACCCCTCGTCACCGTCACCTCCCGCACCATCTCTGCTACCAACGTCTGCACGCCGCCACCGCGCGCACACACGCGCACAACCACACCCACACCCACACCCACACCCACACCCACGCGCATGCGCACCCGCACGCACGAGGTCATCCGCACGCGCGCGGTCACCCGCACGTGTACGCGCATGCTCCACTGCTCCCGCGCATGCGCACGCACTCGCGGCAGCCCGCGCGAAAGCCCGCGCGACGCGATGGGCAACGACACGAAGAAGCGCCTGAGCCCGACGAGCGCGAACGTGAGCAGAGGCCGGAGCAGGGGAGAGAGCCGTGGCGAGAGTCGTGGCGAGAACCCTGGCGCGAGCAACTGCAGCCCGCGTGCGACCTCCAGCAGCTGCGGGCCGCGCGAGAAGAACAACAGCCGCCCTGGCGAGAGCGAGAGCGAGAGCCGTGGCGAGAGTGCGAGCCGTGGCACGAAGCCGTCCCTGCCCCTGCCCCTTTAACTGTCCCTGCCGCTGTCTCTGTCCCTGCTCCTGTCCTTACGCGCACGGCGGAGAAGGTGAGAAAACACCCGCTCCACCTCTTGCTCAACGACTGCCGTGGTGATGATGACGGTGATGACGCCAGACCTAATGGGAAAAACACCGACAGCGATAACGACAACACCAACAGCAACAACAACAACAACAACAACATCATCATCATCAACAACAACGCAAGCTCACCACTCTCACAGACCACCGCCACAACAACTACAACAGCAAACACCGCCGCAACCACTCCCAGTACAACATGCACTACGCCATCGAAACTCCTTCCCGCCGTCGCTCCATCAGCGACATATCTGCCGCCGCCGCCGCCGCAACAGCCCTTGCCCGGTGGTACCGACGCCGACACTCATCTTTCAACCCACATCCCGGCCCAAGCACGCACGCTCGACGAGAACACACCTCTGCTTGCACCGCTGCGTGCCAGCGCCAGCGTCAACGCGACAACCACCACCACCGCAACTGGCAGCGCAAGCACCACCCCCGCCGCCGATCGCCCTGCTCCAAAGCCACAGCTACAGAACAAGCTCCGAGCTCGTCCGGTGCATCCGACGCCCCCCTCCGCCACGCGCTGCGCACCCTCTGCCCAACCCCCGCCGCATTTGCTATCACAGTCAGCTCCCACACCCGCATCGGCACCGCCACCGGCTTCTGCTCCGCTGCGAATGCGTACAAGCCCTGGTCCGAGCGCTGCACTTCCGCCCCCACTGCCGGACAAGGCGCGTCTGAAGCGTCCGCCGTCCTCGCGCCCAGACGGCGTTGACGCGCCGCTGCCATCCTCTTCTGTGCTCAAACCCGCGTACAAGCCCGCGCTCCCACCCGCGTCTGCCTACGAGCGCGCGCCAGCGCGCGTGTCCGATGCACCGGCTGTCGCGAACCCGACCTCGAGCGCGAGCGAGAGGGAGAGCGAGAGGGAGAGCGAAAGGGAGAGCGCGAGAGGGAGAGAGAGCGAGAGAGCGAGGGAGGAGGAGGAGGAGGAGGAGGAGGAGGAGGAGGAGGGGGAGGGGGAAAGCCCGCCCGTGGCGAAGCGCCGCCGAGCAACGCGCTCCGACGCCGTGGCCTTTGCGGACGGGCTACCCCGCTCGGTTCGCCACGCCGACCCGCGCATACGCGCCGAGATCCGCCGGCGACAGAACAGCGAGTCGGCACGACGGTGCCGCATGCGCGAGTTACGCGAGCTCGAGAGCGTGAAACTCAAGTACCGCGAAAACGAGCAGAAGATCCGCGACCTCGAGCAGGAGATGACGCATCTGCTCTCCGTTCTCGGCGTCAAGCCTTTCGTGCCGGCTTCTGCGCCTGCGCGCGCGCGCAATATGACTGGAGTTGCCGGACCGCTGGCTATGGGGTCGGGGCGGACTGTTCGGACTCGCGCTGTCCCTATTGCGGCCGCTCCCGCTCCCACTCCCGCTCCCACTCCCCCTGGTGATGCCGCTTCCGTCGCTGCGCGTGCGGGTTCGACTGCGGTCGATCATGTCGCCTCGCCGCCGAGGAGACGGCGGGATGCTCGGGGCAGCAAACCGGGATTCGAGCCCTCGCAATCTCAACCCGCGGATGCACGACCGCCTTCGCCATTACGTGCATCCGCATTTGAGATTGGCTCTCCGCCCCCCGCAGAGAGACCGCGAGCGCAGGCCTCATCACCAGAGTGCGGACAACAAAATGCGCCAGCAGTGCAGACAGCCGGTCGCGCAGTGCCTGTATCAGCCGCAGGCGTGGCGCGCGCGGGCGCGAGCCCACCACGGCGAACGGCACTGGCGGAACTGCCGTCACTGCCAACACTGCCGCCGCGACGCCTTCGCCCGCCGCCGTGTCCGACAGCGCACGCGCCGCGCACGCGTGTGGTCGCGGCTGCGGTTGCGGCAGCGGCAGCGGGCGAGGCAGGGACGAGCGAGCGGCGCACGTAAAGGTCCCCGTCGTCTCGTCTTTTCTTGTCTCGTCTTGTCTCGTCTTGTCTCATCTCATCTCTCTGCGCGCCTGGTGTTGAGTTGTGTTGCCGCCACGCGCCCGAGCTCGGGCCGGTGGGCGTGCGTGCGTGTGGTAGGCAGGTTGTATGATTTGCTCGGCCGCAAATTTGAGTGTGTCGGCGAGGATTGCCCGTTGCCAGACATGTGCCTTACCCGTTTGCATTCAATATATTTACAATACAGTAAACTATTTACGTTATCCTGCGCGTGCGCCGCCGGAAATTTGTCAAAATTTCTAAAATCTCCAAATTCGCGGCTAATTAGCCCCGTAAATTGATAATAAGGCCTTTAAACTCCATTTAAGGTAATTTGAAATAATATCTAATCGGACACATGCACAGGGTACTTGTTTAGTTAAATTTTCGAACTTTTGCTGAATGTGCATGGAAATTATAATAATAGTACTATATCAAATACTGCCATACTGTGTAAGGTTAGATATTGTAGTAAGTTTACTGCCTCTTCCCATGTACATCAATATATTAAACACAGCTTTTGTGAATATTTGACTAATATAAAAATAAAAATAAAATATTGTATTTCTTTTGATGGGACAGTCTTTCAATCGATTTAGCAGTCCGGCCTTTGCACTTTCGTTTTAAGCGGACAGTCTCACTTCACGCATTCACTACAACATTAAACGGCGATAGAACTTCGATCGCCTTTTGATTTGTAAAGTCGCGATTACCTATCGGGCCATCGGCGCCCTTTCACCTCTTGCTTTCGCAGGGGTCGAGCGACATGGTTTGAATTTCGTTGGCCTTCGGAGTTGGGTGTTCAGTGCGAGCCCAGACAATTGGCGCAAGAAAAATACGAACCGATCATTCGTGCGCATCACCACATGGGCGTTAAATTGATCGAGGTTTCAAACAATATCTTTTTGTGCTCTTCAAGTAGTGAAAAGTCTCAGACAACCTTTTTTACTATGAACAGTGGCTCCGTCGCTGCTTCGCGGCGAGTAAGAGAGCTCGCTATCTGCGTTGGTTGGAGAAGATCGAGAGCTTTAGTTATACATAGAGTTTGTTAGTAACAGGCAGGTAGATGTTGAGTTATTAAAACTTTTAAGCGGTCGGCGCATGAAGACAGCTTGGTTGATGTTGTAATGGTCCGTGATAGAGTCCACGACTGCCGTCGATGCGCGTAATTCGCCTGGATCCCACATGCGGGAGAGCGCATCCGCGAAGCGATTGAAAGCTGAGGGGATCCAACGGGGCTCCAAGAATATGCTCAGGCCGACCAATAAAGCCTGTAGCCAACGTAGTTCGGCCATCATCGGGCGGGACGCTGACAAAATGGCGCTGAGGACTGCCACAATCGCCTGGTTGTCCTCGTGGACGAGGAAGTTATTCACCTTTGGGCTTGACACGAAACGCGCGAAGGACCGCGCCAAGAGCAACCGAACCGCGTGCCATTCCCTCAGGGTGATTCAATCCTGCCTGTCGGTAGCTGTCCAGAACCCCGGCCTTCCCAATAACCCGAGGATCCTGCTTTGCTGTCGTATTCCACAGTGCCACCGTATCCAACGTCGGACGCATCGCTGTGCATGGCGATTTTGGCCGGCGCAGGCAGCAACTCGCGTCCCTCTACACGGGAGACGCGCCGCAAGGACTTCAAACCCTGGATAGACTGCCGGCAGAGGCGAACGCGCATCGTGCGGCGGGGGCTGCGCACCCGCACCCCCGCCGGGGGCGGAGCCTCCGGGCCCCAGAGCTCGTTGCGCTCTTCGCTCCGGGCCAAGTCCTCCGTGTCGGCTCGCCGAGCCCGCCGAGCTGCGGACTTGGCCCTTGCGACTTCCGCTCCTCCCGTTCTGCCAGTGAAATGTTGAAATAAATCGAGCGCGTATAGAAGCAGGCGAGGGGGAACGCGAGAGACAGCGAAACGTAGACGCCGCAGAAATGACGAAGCAGCGCTAAAGGGACGAAGCGGCGGTTCTTCTCGGCCAGGAGCAGCACGAGCTGCGACAATCTCCGCACCCTCTCCACCTTGGCGCTCGATACGAAGACTCGCATAGCGTCGGTGTCGATGTGGACGCCGAGATGGTCTAGGGGACGGGAACCTTCCCAACACCACTTCGTCGGGTGCCGGGTCAATCCAAAACGCCGGAACAGCTTGGACAGGCGCGTTCGAGCGGTGGCACAGTCCTCGCTTGTCGATGCGCGCCCCGGCCGGGCCGTGGATAGTAGAAAGTCTTCCAGGTACGGCAGTAATCGCCATGTACACTTCTCTCGCATGAAACGCACACGATGGTACATGAGCTTGGTGAACCATAGAGCGG
>JAVCKV010522922.1:0-11369 GCA_032274145.1 Herpochondria borealis | reverse complement strand
CCCAAACACGAGACCCGACAAGAAAGCGGCTTGAAATACAGGTCTCGAGACGCGCGACTGGAGAGACACGATCAGGGCAACGAATTTTTAGACGGGCGCCACGAGAGGTCACCAGAGCAACGACTTGGGAGACGGGTGATACTACGGGTCACCACGGCCACGGCTTGGTAGAAAGGCAAATCTAAACGAGACAGGGTTCGACGATTTGTAAGACGGCGGGATGGTTTAGAACAGAGGGCGGCAAGAACGGGTAAATCTGCAACGCCTGAGGGGATCGACTGCAGAGACGCGGCGGATCGTCTTTCTTGGGTGTTTGACTGCTTAAGGCGATATGGGGACGACTCAAGTTGGCGCCCGACTTCAAAGACTCAGGGAAATTGGCTGTTTAGCGAGGAGGCAAGCCCCGAGGTAAATTATTCACGCGATCACACCTCTGCTGATTGCCCCGACTCGAGAGACTTTGTTCGCGGGATGCTCATCATGGGTGACGTGTGCACCGGCCAGGCTGTGCCTCACCCTAAGAAGGGGGTTTAATTCAGTTGTCGGTCGGGCTACTGTACGTTCCTGTCGTCTGATGAGTCAAACCTTGCCGGATGGACCGTGACATGTCGGGTCCAGATCTGGCTTGAGTAAGCCACCTCGCTGTACCCAGCTGTATTCCCCTTGGCATGTACAGTTTCTGGGGACTGCTTCCCCCTCTGTACCTGGACTACTTTAGTCGACTGTAACCCCGTCTAGCTCCCCTCTGTAGTGCACCCCCTCTATTTCTGATTGCTTTACAGAAGTAGATGCTTACAGTACTATATTTGTTGACTATGGAGTCATATTAACTGAGGCCTGCTCCTCGACCCTTCTGGGTTGAGGTGTATCCGATCTTCCCGCACTGCATAGTAAAATCGTAAGGAACTAATTCATTTTATTGAAATATAAATAAAGTGACGCTTCATTTATATTCCGGGGTTCCGTATGATATTTCATTGGTACCGTAATAAGGGAACACCGTAATTCATTGGTACCGTAATAAGGGAACACCGTAATTCATTGGTACTTTAATAATACCACATATGGTACCAACAGACCATTAGAGGTCGTACGAATATTATGAAACATGCAATAGTACCATGTACGGTACCAGAAGACCACTAAAGGTTGTGTGGATCTCTCAGAAAACGTAAGGATAGCATGTATTGTATTGATATACTAATTTACTAGAATGCATTAGATATTTATGTACGTACGTGATTTCTTAATGCACGGTTCTTGAGTGTGTGTCTCTCTCAATTAAAGTTTACTATGCAGCTATACTGGTTGGGGTTCGCCGCTACGCTACGCTGCGTTTTGAACGCCGTCAAAATATCCTCGGTCAATACATTCCTCAACTGGGTCCAGAGCTGCTTCCCTCTCTTGAGCACTACCGGATATCGCAGATTGATGTCACCTACTACCACTTCCGTCGGATGTAATTTCTGCGGGGTGTACTTTCTAGACGTGAGAGGTGGAAGATGCTTCCATGAAAGCGATAACGTGTGGTCCAAATGGCCATGGTGTAGGTCTCCGTTTTTTACATCACCAACAGCCGGCCAGCACAGAAAGCACGTATTCTCCATGTCCCATTCCGAGTTTTCGAACTCCACCTCCTTCAACTTGACTTTCTCATTCCGTTCAGTCTCTGTCCAGCTGCTACTGGACTCGCTGATAATCCGGAGTGGCCCCTCTTCATTTTCTACTGTAGTCTGCAATGAACCCAGTAGGCGCATGCGATCCTGTTCCCTGTCGTCAAAATTTTGGTAGCACAGCATGCGCACATCGGAGTGGAAAATGATTCCCAGTCAATCCAATAAAGCGACCGCGGTTGAGAAGATGATATATGACGATGAACGAAACTAACTCCTTAACTATTCTAATGATCTCGGTCGAAAACATAGGGACCCTCGATTTTGACCGTCAAAGGCATCCAGAATATCCCCGGACAGGTACTGGAACATGCGGTAGTCGCTTCGGATAAACAATTCTTCCGAGGTGCACCTCAGGACTTCTTGGAATGTCGCCCCGGTTCTTTTCGACGGCCGTGTCAATAGAGAATTTTCGAACAAGCCGCGGCGTAGAATGACTCGAGTACATGCTACTCTTTCTGCGATCAGTTTGTTATGCGTGCAGATCCGATGACTTGCAACACTGCTCCAGTTTTCTGCCTCTTTTAAATAGAATATAGAACTCACTTCCTATGTCCAATGGTCTGACCGGTTGCAAACCAGACACTGATGCTGAAGTTGCAGGGTTCCTTCGCTTTCCCGTCCGGGTGGTCTCTCCGTCGTAGTCGCCTTGTTCTTCATCGTGCGTAACCGGGGGTCTTCGCAATTTTGTTTCCTTAACTTCTCTTATACTGTGTATGAGTCGGTAGTTTTCTTGAATTTCACTGCAGCTCTCTCCTGTGAATAACTGTGCTCGGCCGCTTACATGATACTCCCTCGGGCGATAAATTGAGACCTTGCGGTACTCGGTTCGATTTTTTCGACAGTGGCAACCCACCAGACCATTTTCCCGTCATCGAGAAAGTACCGTACGTCAATTGAGTCGTGAAGGCACGGAAGGTACACTGATTCCATGTTGGATGCGGCCGCAAATGTGAATGTATCAGTAATTGGCTACGGTGAAAGATCGAAGCTCGGCATTCGAGACGCTGTGCGGCAGCATAGTGTACCCACAATACTACCTAACACACAGCAATATGGCATCATACCTTTGGTGATGCACCGCCGGCCGGCTTTAACGGTTCATTCTGCACCTGTCCAATTAAAATTCAGATCGTGTTCGCTCTCTCAGATTTTCCATGGAAATCAAGAGATATTTTGATGGATGCATCCACCAAAACATCTATTTATTTTCAATCATGTTCCAGTGGTGAAGTATTCGGCATAAACCGAATACTTAAACACTGGAACATTTCCGAAACGATCAACACGGAAGTCCGGCGCGTCCACCGTTGCAGCATCGCACCTCGCAACCGAACAGATCGTGTTTCCCATGAAGCCTGTTCGATCTTCTCGGAAGGGAAAGATGAAGAAGACAGAGATAAAGAACCTTGGGAAGGTTTCAGTGGAACCGGCCGGTTGTTCTCATTCAACCGAACGGATGGTTCGAGAAACATTGAACGCTCCAGTCACGACACCAACACCCGATAACAGGATCAAGGCAAGCTACAGTCCACGAGCAACGCCTAGGAGGAAGTCAAACGCGAGCAATAGAAAGAACGTGCATGGTAATGCGGTCAGAATAATTGAACCGGAGAACACGCCGGATGAAATAACACCAGCCCCGGGCGGGCCTGCCAAGCCCAGCGCAACTTTGCAGCCATCTCCCAAGGATGCAAGTCTGGTTGCCACATCTCCGCAATTATCACCCGGACGGGCTTCAGGGGAGAGGACGATGTCGCGAAGGGTGCAATGAAAAGGGTTAGCCCACGTGGTAAGGCGAGGAACACCAACGCTCTTCGAAGCATTGAAAAGGCTCGTGATTCCCCTGATGCCAGAGGTAGCCTGAGGGGAACGCCGAAGAAAACGAACGCGATGCCGAAGAAAAAAGACGCGGCGACGAATAAATCAGAAGCGACGCCGAAGAAACCAGGCGTTGGTAAAGAATGTGGAAATGATCGTCTGGATTCAGACAGCATGGCGCTTTTTTCCGGCTGGTCTGAAAAATTAGGAGACCCAGACTGGGAACATAAACTGGTCGGTCCCGTGGAGCGTTCAAACGGTGCAGAAGTGAGCGAAGGCCAGAGACAGGTCCTTTCAGAAGGCACTGTGGAGAAGTCTGCAGACTGCGATACAAAATGCCCAGAACCAAATCTGTTCCAAAACGTTCTGCAGGTCGCAACCGACACCTGCCGCCGTCAGTAGTTATTTCAGATGATGAAATAATTGCGGCTCCAGTGCTACGGATATCGCCCAGCCGTAATAAGAGGAAGCGAATCTATGTGGATTTAAGCAGCAATGAAGATCTTCGATCGACAACATCAAGCCCTCCTCCCAAACGGAAAGAAAAAGTGATACGAAAAGCGTCGCGACTTTGACGCAATGTGCGAAAGAATTATCGGACAGGTTTTCCATGGTTTTCAACAGGTTGGAGAGCATGGAAGAAACCATCAAGTCGTTTAGCTTCGGCGTGGGTGAACGGAAGGGGCTATCGCCGGCCGGCTACAAGGAGGGTACGAATAAAATGCTTCGTACCAAAGAGGAAAATGGTAACAGAGACGACACGCCAGTCATAATGTACTAGTTGCGCTTGGGAGAACTTGTGCAGAATGTTGAAGTGGCTTTCTCTGTTGATTGTCTGTACCTGTGCTTGCTGCGGTGAACTATTGCCCACTTTCTTCAGTACTTGAGAGGACCGACAGGAAAGCTCACCCTGACCGGGTTCAGTGAAGCACTCTATGTAATGTTTTTTCAGAGAAAACAAGGAACAGGAAAACAGTGAACAAAGAAGGCGCAGGAACCAAGGCAGCGTCGTTCAGAAGTCGCGTTGTTGCTCTGTGTCTTGCAAAATCACAGCTGAGCGGTTTTGAAGTCTTCCACCCCGAACACGGCGACGAAATATCGGAAGTCGGCCGTGTACGCCCAATTGGCTGAAGAAGAACCTGGACGGGCGCGAATTGCAAACGACACGCGAGCACATCAAACGTGCCCAGGATTTCGTTCAGACGAAGGGAGTTGGGTCTGCGGTGTACATAGGGAAGTGGGAATTTGGACTCGATGACAAGGATCCCGGCCGGGAAGATGTGGCGTACTTCGCCATGAAAGAAGCACTGTCGCACTTGACGCAGATGCTAACAAATTCTAGGAAGTATGCTCCCGTTGCGTTCCTTGAATTTATAGGGTATCTTTACACCGACTGGGCACACTTAGACGCTGTTCATATCAAATTTGTCACAGTGAAAATGGCTTGGTTCACGGCCGTGGGGGAGCTTCAGGACCCAACGCTGGAAAAATTCTCAAGAATGCTGACTTTCGAGGAAGAAGGTTGGTTGGAACATAACTTGGAGGCATTCAAGAAGTTTGCGAAAGACAGAAGCAACATAGAAGTCTTCCTTGAACAATATTTTCGCGTTCCTCCCCGCGGAAAGTCAAACGTGCAGCGTTGACGCCGTGGTGATAATTGAAGGCGTTGACGCCGACCTGTCAATCTGTTGGACGTAGTCGTACGAATGCTGTACGGGTAATTTTATGCAGCCTGGCCGGGTGAAGTGCGCGGTGTTCTTCATGAGTACTCCCTCCTTGTGATCTTCAACATTGCGCGGGTTCTGCGCTTTGTCCTTAGTCGTGTTTAAAAACCGGAAATCAAAAAGCCAGCCCGTGCGGGTGAAGAAGGTTCTTCGGAAGTTACGGCAATGGATGTACCGCTCCACGCGCGTGAAAGAATTATAGCATGGTTTTTGCTTACGGATAGCAGTGTGTGGCGCGTGGTGAATAGTGTGCTCTGCTGCGTGTCTGCAAAGGAATTCGATGCTTTACACGTCCATGCGATGAACCCGGCAGGGGCATCAGAGAGCAGTGGAGAAGATGACATGGAAAAGACTGAAGAGGAGGGACGACCTTCATCGGAAAAAGTAGGGACTCCATAGATGAACTCATGTGGGGATGAGGTTAGGTGGAGGTAAGTGTTTATGCCCAAGTTGAGGATGAAGTGTTGAATGGGCCAATAAAAAAAACCACAGGTTCAATAACCCGGCATTTGTTGTGTACGGTGATGACGGAATGTAACTTGGAAGTCATTTCATTTACGAAAGCGAATTGTGGAAAATTCTACTAAAGAGAACGGCATAAGCGGCCGGTTCAGTATGAGGGCGGTGGTGGTGTTATTTCTCTGCGCGGAAACTGTCGATCGGCAGATATCTATCGATATCCGTATTCATCACGCACTCCGCCTCCAGATTAATTCCGATCGATACACTCCATTCAGCATTCTTTCAAGCCAGAATCGCGTGTTTGGGGATCGTTGCGGGCTTGCAGGCTCTTCTACAGAGTGGTAGTATATCCGTGGCCTTGGAGAACCCGTTTGTGCACGTGGGTTCCAGTCTTGTTCATTTGAATCTTGAAGATGGTCTAGTCGTCGCAGTTGGCTTGGATGATCAGCAGCACCAGACTCCGGTAGGGGGACACGTCTGTTCGGCCGAGGTAGACAACCATAAACGTCCCTGCATACATTGCGCTCTTGTACCCGCCTGCTTTGTGGTCTTCCTCGATTAAATTCCCGTCCGGGAATCTCAGAGCTGTTGAATATGCCTTTCTCTCTTGAGGCTACAAAAAAATGGGACGGAAGAAAGCTGGTACAGGGAAAATGAAGCTCGTTCCGGTATCCTCACGGAGCGGTATTTTCTGTACGCATGGCGTGAAACACATACAGCGCACTTGTTCGTCCATTTCTTCCGAACGGCGTATCCGGATCGATTGCAATATAATATAATCCAAGTGTGCCTCTAGCCACTGCACAGTTTCTTCATGTAATAATAACGCGCGGCATCCACTAGCAGCTTCGTGCCACCACGAGGAAGTGCGTCTGGAACCGGGTTGGAAGGGTCAGTCGCGGCCGCGTGTGACGCAGGGTTTCCAGACTGGTCTTTCGTTGGTGCGGTGATACCCTCCGTATCGGGCGCAGGCGAAAAAGACTGCACTTGTGACGCTTGGACCGCGGCCGCGACTGGATTAACAGGTGAAGGCGCCAAATGAGAATAGGGGACGTCTGCCGTGACAGGAGCGGGAGTTGACGAGAGCAATTGCGATGCCATGATCGAGGCAGCGACAGGAGCCGGAGCAGACGACAGCATTTGTGACTGCGAGATTACGGGCAACGGCTGCGAAGATTACGAAGGAACTTTTGACCGCGGGGTCGAGGGAGATGGCCGCGAAGATGACGACGGCACTTGGGGTGTGGAGATCGCGGCCGTGACGGGAGCCTGTGACGCTTTGATTGAGTGCGACGGTCGTGAAAATGGCGACGCTACTTGCGATGCGGGAATCGCAGCCGCGACGCAATCCAAAGTTGAAGGTGGCACTTGTGAGACTGGGACCTCGGCCGCGAAGGAAGGCAGATTCAACGACTGCACTTGTGACGCTGTGACCTTGGTCCCGACTAGCTCAGTCGTGGACGAAGGCACTTGAGGAACCGGGATCGCGGGCGAGATGTGAATCTGAGCTGAAGATGGCACTTGTGAAGATGCGGTGTTGGCCTCGACGACGGCTGTAACTGAAGAAGGCTGTTGTCCTTCGGGGATATAGGCAGGGATGGAAGCCGGAGTTGAAGACGGTACTTTTGATGCGGTCATCGCGGCCGCTACAGGAGGAGGCGATATCGACAACACATGTGATGGGGTTTCCCAAACAGGTGGGGACCAGGCGTTGAAGACAGAGCTTGGGAAGCGTAGATAGCAGCCGTGAGAGTACCAAAAATGGACGATGGAACTTGCGATGTGGCGATAGCGGCCGCATCGAGACCAGCAGTACACGAAGGAAATTAAGATGGGGGGATCGCGGCCGCGATGATATGAAAAGTTGAGGACTGCGAATTCCGTTTTTCGGTGTCGTCCGCATCGGGTGTTGACGTAGTCGAATTAACAGGAGGAGGGCGGTCTCGTTCCGTGTTCGCGGCCGCGTGGGGGGAACGATTTGTTGAAGGCAATGGATTCATTGCATCGGGTCGGCAATGCCTCGGAGATTTGGGTGTTGTGAACAGCGGATGGAGCAGAGGAGGGTGGGGGCAGTGGACGATGGGATGATCCGGTTGGGGAGGGGGCGTACGGGGTAGAGGCAGGGCAAGAAGAGGACGGGGGCGGTGGCCGATTTCCTTTGTCGACTAACTTTAATCACCGATGACCTGTGGAAGGTGATGTGTACCATTACTGCTGTAATGAATGCTCTGTAATTCATGCATGGTTTTATGGAGATAACGAACACCATCTCCTCCATAATTTCGAATTTGTCGTGTGCACTGCCCACCACGGTCCCGATTTCAGCACTCAATCTTTATATTCCGTATCCCAGGACCGCGGAAATGTCAATGTCTCCACCCGGGTCTTTCCACCACTTTCTTCTCTTTCACAGAAGTTCTGAAAGGATGTGTCTCACCTCTTTGTAAAGCTCTAGGCCCGACCGGGAGCTCACAGGTGTGGTACTGATTGTCTACTGGATTATTCAAAGAACTTGTCTCGTGTGTGTGATCGAGCCGGAATGGAACCTGCAACGAAACGGCAAAAGTCGTAGCCCTCCCTACGGCAGCCAGGAATGCAGGGGAAGAGTACGCGTCGGACAAGATCTTTGTTCGCGGACGACGGCACGGTCGCCCTAGAGGATACTATTGCTTTGAGTTGAGCTCTACGCGCCCTTGGCGCGGCCGCGACGAATGGAAGCAATGCACTACATGACGGAGAATTGACAAAACAGACTTGGCGGGGTGGGAATGAAAATAGCGAATGTCGTGGTGCGAACCGTCCTGCACCGAACAGCGTGGCGGACCTCGAAGACGATCGCTTCGGTGCGAGCTGTCATCCAACGAACAGCGTATCCGGTGAGGTGTTTATCGAAGAGGCAACAGATAACCTCCTCACTATACCGGATTGTGAGGAAGATTATGATGAGATCCGTCCATCATTTATCCCTCTGTGAGAAGAAATGGATGAAGTCTACTATCCACAGTGTGACGAGATCACGGCCGCGGATGACTATTCCATACAAAAAACTTCTACCGGGCGGGCGGAAGAATCAAGCAAGACACTTACAAAGATTCGAAAAAGAATTCAATCGTTCATGAAGTGGGATAGCATGTTACCTTCAGTCTGCTTCTCCGGCCGGGAAAATTTGACTGCGGAGCAGTACGGGTTCATTGTCCAGGCTTTGAAAACGGCAAATCCTTGCATCAAACTGCGGACGTACAAGACGATTAGGACGTCCCATTGGCAACACCTAGTCGACCACTGCTTTGCATCAAGTCAAGTCGTTCATCTTAGGGACACACAGCGTCTGTTGAAGACTTCGTCATTGATTCAGACACGGAATGCGGGCGAGAAATATCCTGGCGAATGCGTGCGCTTGAACCTACCATCCGAATGGGCCAAACTGGACGTTCTGACGCAAAAGTTCAATTCAGATGCGTACGAGAACGATGAAACGAACCAGCCGGGGTCCCTCACTATCGAGCGTTCGCCGATCGTACAGCATAGGGAAAAGGTAACAGTTGCCACCTTAACGATATGGGCCGAGTATGATGATGCTACATGACATGAACATGCGAACAGGTAGATTTGCTCTGCTTCCCGAGTAATAGTACCCCGCCGGTCCGGAGACCTGTACATTGTCAAGCTGTTAGACGAGTGAAAAGCGTTCTTCAGTACCTGATTCCACTGGTGATGTTCTCATTGACGGAAATCTCGGCCCTATATGGGATGTTGGCTCAATGCTTTGTGCGTACGAATCAAGCATCGCGGATGTTGAAAGACTCACGCCACGCTAGCGGTTACTAGATGAACTGTTACAAAATCTTCCTTGCATGCCCAATAACTCTTCTGCTTCTTCTGTCCCTCAGCGGACTGAACGACCCGGCCTGGAACCATCACGAAGACAGAAGAAAAGTACAATTGGCCAAAAAGTGAACGAAGGAGAGCTGGAACTTAGCCCAGGGGACAAATGACCATTCATCCGGCCGGAAGGTGGTGCAAGTACACATCATAATTGCCACTTCGTCGCTTTTCTTGTGCAACATTCGAAAGGCGGAAGTGCAGAGCGCCTGTTATGGGTCGAAGTATGCAGTCGCCAAGGAAGAAAAGAATCTTCATACATAAGGAATGTTGCAGAAAAATTGTGCTTGGTCTTCCAGCGTGGAACAGAGGAAATAGATCGAGACCAAGCTTCCAGGAGCGGCCGATCTGTAACCAAGGGAAACTGCCGGACGACTTCCGGTACGTTATCTACCGCATGGCGATTCATGCCGACGGGTTTAAACAACATAAGAGTCTATCGGACAGCCGTTCAGTCAACGGCTGTTATATGTTGCCTACGGGTACTTCCGTGGAGACGAGCACGTCAACTTGTGAAACAAGAGTCCTGTCACTGACGCCGGACGGCCACTAGACGAACTACATCATGGAGAACATTCACGACGACATAGTTAGAGGAGCTTTGAAAGGCTTTGACGGTTTTGAACCGTACGAGAGATCAGTGCGAATTTTCCTCCATACAGTGAGGTTCTTTGGTGACTACCCAGCCGTATAAGCAACTAAATATGTGCGAGGTCACATGGCGAAAGCGTTCTGCACGTTCTGAACGTTCAGGGATGAGAAAAACGCCCGGTCGCGATCAAAACTGTACTCTGCTGCGATATATAGCAGGATGTTAGGGGCCATGCGATCTGACGTTCGCCGAAACGCCATCCGAAATTTTCTCACAGATTCAAGTACACTTCAGTACATTGGTTTTTCAACAGCATCAGCAGAGGTGTCAGATAAACTCCCCCTCATCCTTCTTGCTCATGATCTCGCACAGAAGAATGGTCGTGCAGAGTTGGATGATGGTGAACATGTTGTGCCGGCCGGCTTCGACTACGTGCAGAACACAGCTGCTGCGCCTGATAATCTAACAACTGGGCTTGCAGGCAATGAGATCGATGTCTGCTTCTATCAATTACCATCAACTGATGATAGGAACCAAGCAGAAATTCGTATCATGAATGACGCGGCCGCAAACGGACTTCCAACGCAAGGAAGATTTCTAAAGTGAAACGGCAATATGTGTGATGAATTGCGTAGTGTTTCCATGTCTACGAAACTTTTCATCCTCCTGACTGCCGTGTATCCGTTCAATGATAAATTCGGATCAACGGGAACATCGGTTTTCCTACTGCCCAGGAGGCTGCAAAAATTCGTCTCACTGGTGTACCACTGTTAATCTGTGGAGGTAGAAGAGCCTCAAGCCAGTGAGGAAAACTCAGAAAAAGGGCACCTGCGGACGCATGGTAAGAGGTGCCGTGCTGTACAAAATTACATCGAAGCCGCTGGAGACTTCCATAGGTTGAATGGCCCGGCCGGGAAAGCGTTGAATAAGCCAAACGCACATAGGGCTATGGATTTTTGTGTTCAAATTATTTGAACTATGGCCACCCGAGGAAATGCAGCGAAATTATATTGGAAATGACCCATCGCAAGTTC
The DNA here is from genome assembly GCA_032274145.1 of Herpochondria borealis. Lineage (NCBI taxonomy): Eukaryota > Rhodophyta > Florideophyceae > Ceramiales > Ceramiaceae > Herpochondria > Herpochondria borealis. The sequence goes on along the minus strand of JAVCKV010522922.1, from coordinate 181 downwards.
AAGAACTGGCTCGAAAAAAATCCGCATACTTCTGTCCATATCATTGCCTTCGAACGTGCACTGTCATCAGGTTGGCTCGGGAGTATTTCGTTTCTTTACAGGACATGGGTGGGGGGGATCGGAACAGGAGAAAGCGTGTGTCGAACGTGGCATGATACGCCTGATGTTAGGTGAGGAGAGT
>JAVCKV010522811.1:0-11369 GCA_032274145.1 Herpochondria borealis | reverse complement strand
TTCGTTTTGGCGTTTATCGGTAAGGCCGATAACTGCTAACAGTACTCCTGTGTGAGTGTTCATCTGAAGACACTACCATTATGGCCCATTCTTAGCGCTTCTGCACCAGCCACACAACTGTAAGAAGAGGGATCGACTTCTTCGAGGAGAGTATTTTGCGGACACAACTGTTTGTGTTTGCCGTCTCTACCTGCTATGCTGCGCACCGAGAAGGAGAGCTTCGAACACTCTTCGTGTACATTCTGCGACGCCTCTGGCGTTTTGGGGTATTTGAACGACAAACTGGTCTCCCAACCTAGAATTCTTTCGTGGAAATTTCGATTGTTCTTTTTACAACTTTTCAACAATTAACTTCGAGACGTCAAAGAGTGACGCATCGAGCGTGAAAAGATGGCGTCCAACGAACGATTGGGCCGTTCAGGAAAGTCCGGGAAACGCGCCAAGGGCGGCAGCGATGCGTGTAACTATCAGGTTGGCTGCGCGTTGTTCCAAATGCATGAAGACGGGAAGCGTCACCCAATCGGGTTTTGGAGCAGAACGCTGAAACAGTTGAAAAGAACTACAGCACTTCATAGCGCGAGTGTCTCGCAGTCGTCTGGGCAGTCAATATACTGCGGTCCTACCTGGCTTTTGAACTTTTCACGGTTTACACCAACCACAACGCGTTGCTATGGCTCATGGGAATTTTAGACCCGTCAGGACGTCTAATGAGATGGAGGTTGCGGCTAGCCGAGTTTGACTTCTAGATACAGTACAAGAAAGGCTTTTGTAATACCTATGCGGACGCGCTCTCGCGACTAAATACAACTGCATAGGCAGTAGAAGACTCGGACGGAGACGAAATACCAACAGACGTTGTGCCAGATGACGTCAACGACGACGAGCCCGAAGAAGGAGTCGACTTCTTCGAGATGGCGTACACCGAAGGCAATTTAGTACTGGCCACAGAAGTGGAAGGGGGAACATAAGGGTTCGAACTGATCGCAGCAGAGGAGATAGCTGGATGACAATTTCTGCACTCAAGTACACCGCCTCATCAATGCTGGTGTGCCATGTCAGTTCTCAGAGAAAGCAAGAGGGATCCTGGTCAGAACCCTATTCCCCCAATCGCAAGTGGTGATACCGCATGACCTACGTCCGAGACTACTGCGCATTGCGCATTATTCCAAGCTATCCGGAAATCTGGCGGTTGCACGCTATACTACCAGCTGAGAAAGTATTTCTACTGGCCGGAAATGGCAGTAGGCTGCTATGGGACAGTACGCTAGTGTGCGAAATGTGCGATGAATCGAACCCGCCTACGCAAACATTCGTCCAAGCTGATGTTTTTCCCAGCCAAAGCCCAACTCGATTACGTCGCGATTGATATCCTCGGCGATCTGATCCAGACCAAGCGAGAAAATCGCCACCTACTGGTCATCACGGACCGATACATCAAGCTCACCAAGGTGATTCCTTTCAAGCGGATTATCGCGGCCAAGGTGGCTAGAGATTTCGTGCAGCATTGGGTATTCAACTACGGTGCACCGTTGCAGGTGTTGTCAGAAAATGGGGAACAATTCGCGTCACGATTTTTCATAGAGGTCTGCAGGATTTTAGGTGCCAAGAACGTCTTTATCACGACGTATCATCCTCAGTCCAATGGACAAGTGGAGAAGTACAACGATACAATCTGAACAGTCTGAGACACTACACAACTGGCCATCCAAGGGATTGAGATCTCTACTCCGAAGCGTTGACTTACGCATAAAACTGCCAGCCTCACTCGTCGAGGACGATAGCGCCGTTCTAGTTTGTTCTGTCAAATCCACCTGGCAAGCTGCAGTGCAGGCAGACGTCCTCAGCAGACCAAACATGCCACCGGAGGAATTCAGAGACAGCTGGTTGGCGTGGCTACCCCACTTGTTGAACGTCTCAGACGAAGAAATGAGACTCACGCAAAAGCGTTACAAGCGGAACTTTGAGGCACGCGTCAGACCCATCCGACAAACGTTAAGAGCGAACGATTGTGCGTTCCTGATAGTCGACTTTAGTTCTAAGAAGGATGACACGCGGATTAAGCTAGCACCTTTTGTGACAGGCCCACATCGAGTGGTCTCGGTTGGAGAAAACACCGTGGTGTTGGAAGTCGGAGAAAAGCACGATAATGTCTCGATGGACCGGGCCGTACCCGCACCAGTGCCACCAGAGGAAAACATAGCAGAAGCTGGGGGTTCAATGGACGACGGCAGCCGTGAGCAGCTCTAGCCCAGGTCAGACTAACGCGGCCAGCCGCACTGCTAAACATAGTAAGGAACTCGTGACAGGGGGTGACACAGAGTGTACAGAACTCCGGATCTCAAGGTGAGTTGGCGGTACAGCGAGCTGAGAAGAAAAACGCAATCGCGCCAAGTCAGGAAGACTGCGATTACATGGACCCAAAGATGAAAACGGACACTGTGCACATCCAAGCCCCGGTGATTACATCAGAACCGCCACGGGGCGAAGATGATCAGGCGAAATCAGCGCAGGAGTTCGCGGTGGACCGCGTCGTGACACATCAAATAGCTGATGGGTCCGAACCACAGCACCCAAGACGGCGGACGCTGTACCAAGTACGGTGTACCGGATAAGATTATGCCGACGACACTTCGCAGAACATCTCGACACTACCACGCTCGCTAGTGATATGGTACTACCGCCGAAGGAAACTGCCGTTACCGGATGAAATTAACGAAGCGGTCGTAGGGTGATGTCAAGAGACAGATGGGCTTGAAAGAGCCCAGAAGAAACGATATCCGCAGCGCAGCCAACCACTCGCTGAGAAGCAAGTGGGAAACTGCAAAGCATGCGCGCGAGAACGCTGAGACGGGCCAAGAAGGGAGATACGAAAAGTCGTTGATTTTTACAAGAGGCGGTTAACCGCAGGAAGGACAGAGCTAGCTAGCTAGCGGCGCCACACACGCCGGTACGTGCTTATCACACCCCGCCTCTCGTTGAGGCTACCGGCAATGTATTCCTCATCGAAGCCAGCTGAACGCAGAAATAATTTTACCGCAAGCAGCTCAGCTGCGGGGGAGAAAACTGTATCCTCACCGACGAACGCAACCTAGTCCTCTTCTTTCGGCAGAGCCGAAACCGGAGCAACAGGCACGGGATTTATCTCCATCCCAGTACCAATATCAGACACGGACGTGAAGGAAACCGATGAAAACGGGCCAGCCACCGGAGCCACAGCCGCGGGCGGCACGACCGCAGAAGTCGGCACAACCGCAGGATTAATCTCTTCCTCGGGGACAGGAGAAGACGGCGGGGCCGTAAGCACTACAGGAACCGCAGGGGCGGTAGGGACCGGAGATGAAACCACAGGTGACACAGGAGGCAAAACCAACCCAGCTGGGATCGGAACAGCGGCAGCAGGCAGAGGCTGCCAGCCAAGGGAGTTCCCCAGGATGGGGCGCGGACCGCGCACATGGCCAGCAGGCACGAAAAGGTCGACCTTGAGATAGCCACGGGGAGAGGTCGCCACGGCTAGAGGTCGCTTCAGCCCAGTAGATACGCTCGCGCGCGAAAGGGTCGTAGCTGACCCACACCATGCTGACCGACGGGGCCAGGCGAATAATCGCGACGGAGATCCACTGAGGTAGTACGCTGGGCAACCGGCACAAAGGACCAATCGACAGCAGCATGGACGTCAAGAAGCTCGCGAAGCTCAGCTGCATTCTCCGGCCCGGCCAGGACGCCGGAGAGATAAAACTACCGAAGCAGTGCACGAGAGTCGGAGACAAGGCCCACAACCGATAGCTTTCATACTTGGCCCACAGGAGGAAGGCAGCGACGCTGGCAACTCACTCCGTCCGGAATGGCACCCACCATCCGCTCGAGGAGTCGGCCAAGAGGTCACCGACTAGGTAGGTGAGCACTGGCGGCAGAGCCGCATGCAAACCACGCGGGAGTTCGACGGTACTACACTGGGCGTGAATCTCGATGAAGCAACGGGCCCGCGCAGTGGTATCCAGGTCCTCAAACTCAGCATGCTGATAAGGGATACAGAAGCCGAAACGAGAGCGGAGGAGCCGCTCGTTGCGAGTATGCCGCCCATAGAGGGATGTTCGCCTTTCGGAGAAAACGTAACTCGTAAGGGACAAGAGACTCGGTGAAGAACAGCGCATGCTGTGAGATGGCATGCTGGCCACACCAGGCGTCGATCGACGAAAGGGGCACCTCGCTGAGGCGACGCGTGTAGCCCTCCTCACCAATGGTGCGAGCAACCCAGAGGGCCATAAACCAGTCAAACGGATTGAGATCGCGGCCGCGGAGGTGACTGATATGGCGGAAGAGCGCCAAACGGGCCCAATTACTATAATACAGCTTCGTCTGTGCATATTATGATGAAAAAAATGCCCGTGCTCCGCGACGGTTCCACAATTTCGTGAAAGCGGGCCGAAATGCTCTTCGCTAATCGACTTTCGTATAGTGATGAAAATCACAGAAAGAATAACTTCCTGATGCCGCCCGGCACAGACTCCCGACAATACTCATCAGAGCAGTGGAAAGTAGGGAACATCGACGCCCTCGAAGATCTACGACGTATAACAGCTCTGTTGAAGTATCACTATGCAGTGGAGCGCAAAAAAATCTCCATTGACAGGGACACCCCCAAAACATTCCATGTTTGCACAATTTGCGCAGCACTTCCCATCGTCGCCGTTTCACCTTGTGGTGCAAAAATGCGCCATCGCACATGAAAACCTACATTTATTTGGCGGATACTGGTGATCCGGCCATAATTCTATCCTCTGGCGCATGAGTACTCGGAGGTTTGATTTCTACGTCCAGTTTAGGCCAAGCCCGCCGAACTGCATGATGGAGTAATAGATGCCCATTTTCCCGGCCGAATAAATGGGAACGGCGCTTACAATGCGGTACAGTTAGCGCTGTGTTATGGAATGGACATTCACTGGCGCTTGAAAGCCAAGCTTCATCGTCCAATATCGGCCCGCTGATCGGATCGCTCGTACAGATGTTCATACGGGTTCTTACAACGTGTACTGTCATACCTCGACGACACGATCTGGCTCTTCACTCCAAACCGCACAGCCACTGGTTCCGAACCTTACCATCAAACCACCCATACGTGTGCAATTATGAAACTTGCGCGAAATACTCGTTAGAATATTTTAGAACTCGGCAGAGTGGTATTAAGCATTTCATCGACCAGCAGGGTCTGTACAGTAAATCAACTCAGTTAGGACCACTCTTATCCGTTTTGGGGAGAGTTTCAATACATGCTAGTGTAATAGCCAAAGCCCCTGTTCAGACGGTCCTCGTGTGGATCAAACAACTACTGTCTCCCTGTGACTGTGCAGTGTTACACATCCAGTTTGCTACGCATAATACCTCCCTGACTGGCCAATTCGCACTGACGTTATTTTAAATACACAGCACAGGCGATCTTCACATGGCTGTCGACCGAAAAAGTTTAGAGAAAGTCGCCTCGTGGTATCCTCAGGGGGGTTCCACTATTGGCGATTGGAGAACCACTGAAAGGGAGATACGGGTGGGCTCGCCGCGGGATAGATTATTTCCGTCTTGACTGATTGTGATGCACACTTGACGGAGCGCGCGCACAGCTTAGCAAAAAGCACAAATTGGCAGCATACCGCACTTAAAGTTGTGAAAGTCGGGCGGAGAGGTCGAATTTTGGGACAGAAGCAGGTTGAATTACGAGGGTTCCGCACCTGGTATAACGCTGATACCCTCTCGACTTCGGACCAGTAATGCCGCTGGCGCCTAAATAATGCGCGCCTTATCAGCTTTGTACAGTCAAATGATCTCGGGAAACAAAGCTTATCTCCGTCGCTCCAAATATCCACACGTGGCCAAGAAGAAAAACCGTGAAAGGGGTCTCTAGTAGCCTCACGCTGTAACCAGACTACGTAAGACATAATAAAGTACCACGGGTAGACAGTAGACTGTGGTTAGTATAGTAAAAGCCAGTTTTGCGTACAGTACGCGAAATTTACATGTGTGGTGCACAGTTGGAGGCGCACTGCACATGTAGTGTGAGCGCGAACAGGGAACACCGCTCGTATTGGAACACATACAGCATGCACACTGCACGTGAAAGTTGCACGTACAGTAGGTACACTATATATGTCCGCCGCATACTTACAGTAGATACACAATACCTGAAAAATTCGCTCGTACAATATGTACACTGCGGGGGCAGAGTGTCACACACCCCCAGTATTTAAATGAAAAATGAAAAATGGATGCTTTGTAAAACACTGTTCCAACATACGCATTCTTTCCTCTTCAGTGCTCCAGCTTTCAATCTACACATTTATAGAGCTAGCTTTGTAGTGCACGCAATGGTCATTTACTACTACAAGGAATTTTTTCTATTTAAAATCAAAAATGCATGCTTTTTAATGCACCACTCCGAGAAGTCTGAGTTATCGCTGATGCGCCCGCCTTATTTACACCATCACAACTTGTGTCCACATCCTGCCCTCTTCTTTTCCCCTAAGCTGGCGTTGAATTGGAAAATTCCTGACCTTCCGATGCCTAGCGGCACAAGCGAACGACAAAGACAGATTGGCGTGCGCCATTTCTCTCTGCGCGGAAATGCAACTTCTCATGGGGGATACGGTATCGACAGAGGCGTATTTGTGAATTAATGACTAGTTAGTTCTCAAGTCATTTAGTCACCATGTTTTTAATTTAGTAATTCAATTATAGTCACAAATGAAACAAGTAACTACTGTTTGTTTTTGACTACTTCGTTGGCAACAAACGCTACCATTCGCATAAATGCAGCACCTTTAGGGTGCAGTAGACCTGTTTGAGGCAGCCGATAGTCCTCAAGCACTAAATGCGTGTACACCCGGACCATTTAAGTCATTTCAAGTGTACTGCTTAACAATGACTGTCTTTGGCGACCTTGTATGCGCCCCAAGTCACTGAAAAGGCGTTCTCCACTCGCCGATGATGCCTGCGGAGACAATGTGGCGCGAGCCATCGTATTCAATGGGGGCGGTCTCACGATTGAAACTGTTGCGTTGCATGACTTCTAATACTGCAGCCCGTACTGTGGTTGACGTGGGCCGGTTTTCTTGAGGTCGCTGCTCATGTTTTGGTGGAAAATGCTAGACAGTGCCTCAAGCTGCTCTTAAGTGAACATTTCAGCACTTTTTAGCTCGAGACCTTCACGTGCGACTGCGCGGTGTAGCGATTTGTAGTAAATTTTCCTCACAGATTTTTCGCACTCCAGATACTCCAGTTTGCAATCATTCACATCGAGGATACTTGTAATGTAGAACAACGGTGCCCTGCTAGAAGCGGACAACGACGAATCTTTTTACGCGCCTCGCGAACAACGCTTTGCAACATCTCCTCAGTCGCGTTCTGCTCATCCATGCGCAGCAACGTCTTGAACACATCATTGTGCTTTGACTGAAAATGGTTTTGACGTTGCTTGACGAGAACCGCTTGTTCGTGCTGACCGACACTGCGCACATGCTGCAATTGAAGTGCGGCTTTTCACCCGCGCCTCTCGTCGCAGCAATCGTCGTCTAGACGGAGGTCATGACGCGCTCATTGTTTTTCCGGGCAGCACCTCTGCGTCGAGTTTTTTTCTGTCTCTGCCGCGACATGAGGTCTCGAGCGGTGTTGTCCTGAGCGTCATGAGAAGAAGATTCGTCGCTTTCGTCGTGCAACACGCTCTTCTTTCTTTTGGGCATAGTGGGCGTGGTTTGGAAATGATAGTAGTGATCTTAGACGTTTGAAGCACAAGAATGTGATGGTTGACATTCACGTTAACGGAGCATTGCACGACAACACGTTCAATTCCGTCTGATATGTTCGGATGACGACGGCTGTGGAGCTACTGTACATCACTGTACGCCATAATTAATTTTAAAATTTAAAACTTTCCTGTTTTTTATTATTTTTGGTATTTCTTGAGAGGTAATTTCAGTAAATTTTTTGACGGATAAGTCGGTGACTAAATTTTGGTGACTAGTCACTACTTCGCTAGTCATTCATTCATAGACACCCTAATTTTGGCCCTAGCCATTCATTCAAAAATACGGCCCTGATATTAGTATTAGAAATATTATTAGTTTTCCCGTCCCTTAAAGGTTTTGAATCCTGTACACTGCCCCCTGGAAAATTGTTGCAGGTACCTTCGCATAGATAGCCTGTATAATGTGCCATGATACAAGGAAAAATTGTCTTCGGGAAGGGTTCTGTAGACTTATGTACGTCTTTTAACAATACATGCTTACCCGTATGTAGATTTTCTAAATACTTTTCGTCGCCCGTGGAGGTGTCAGAAATATTAGAAATCACGAACCCGATCACAGGGCATCTGTTGCAGTTTCTATGATCTGTTTCTTAACGATTATTACCTGGTGAGGTGAGAAGCTAGCTATTTTTATTTAAAACTCTTTTGTTTCTTTAGCAACGGCTAAGAAGTTGGAAATGCTACAGTTGTACGTACCGTGAAAATTTTCACTACTTTCCAGGAGGAAAGTACGAAACGTTTACATTTACAGTTAATGTAAAATGTTTCAGAAAGACCGGGTAGGCTCGGTATTTTAGCAATTCATATTTACTGTGGCTCTGATTCGGCCTTTGGTACGGATATAGGTTCATACTCATCACTTTTTAGTGTGTGAGATGGACGGAGGTATGCCGGCAACATAGTGCCGTCGCGAAGAAAGACGAGACGTCGTCGTAACCAGATATTTTCTAAGTGAAGATCTATGATGGTTATTCCTAATAGATAGTCAGTAGATAACGCGCTGACTACGACGAACGGTTGGCGCGTTTTGTAACCATTCAGTTCTAAGTAAAGGTATGCTATACCTAAACTATCAAGTCAATTCTTGCTAGCTGATGCTTGATTTGCAACGGATTGTTACGTATGAAGATTTTCTAAAACTTCGTTAGGTAGTAAATCCTTGCGTATTTATATTAGGACCTGATCCTATAGAAAAAATTTTAAAGATAACGAGCAAGGTTAGTAGAGGTACGGCCTATCGAGGCGTCTACCTTATAATCAAAGGGAGAAATTAAACATACCGGGTCTGATAGGTAGTCCTCATAAGTCCGCGACGGTGGGATTCCGTACGGACGTGGCTCTATTTAAAACCCGAGGCTTCCATATCTGATTGAGAAGCCGTGGGATTAAGGACTTCTACAGGCGGAGCGTCAACATCAAGTTGGCTCTCTGTCTCTATTTGAGTATTGGGTGTCTCTTCGGCGAGAGACACTGCTGTAGCCGTCCAGGAACGGTTATTATTATTATAACGATACGGGGATCTGCCGATATTAACTATGTAGAGATGCCAACCTGGCTTCAGTTGAAGCCAGTTATTTTCAAATATCATGTAGAATTTCAGTTATTTACCTCTAATTCCCGGGGAAGGTTTAGAGTGACAGCAGCCATTGCTAAATTGTCCCACCTCGAAGCAGGTAAAATATATCATTGTACCAGCCGGGGGTGAGGTTACACATACCTGCAACCCTGGCTGTAATTCAGCAGGCGGTCGAGCGTCTGAGTTTCTGTTTAACTGTCAGTAAGGGGGGATAGAAGAATATACAACTTCAGAAGCGGGTGGGATGGACTGGATTGATACAGCAGACGGGTACGCGTACTGTGAACTTGCAACCAAAGCAGCCTGTTCCTCCGCGATTTCGGATTATGTCTCACCCCATGAAACGGATTGAATCGGACCCTCATAGGGCGGTCCTATAATTTATTCGTGAGACACTGGTACATGCCTACTAGGGCGAACTCTGGTAAGTCCTGCAATTTAGTAGCTAGGCTACTTGATACAGTACATAATCGAGTCGCCCTGTAGGTATCAACTGCGTGAATCGCAATTGAAAGGGCGTCACCATTTTTTTCTAAACGGTGACATGTCATGGTGGCGCATAATCGAAGGATGTAGGCCCGGAAGTAACTCTTGTATAAACTGTGCTATTACTGTCTTTTTGTCAAAGACATTATCGCAAGCTCGGGAACAAGCCCGGAGTTAATCGTAATATTTTTGCTCGTCCTCGTGGGTCTGCTTCTGTACGCTGTCCCACGAGTCGAGGTGCCACGCGCTGCGGCTGTGTCGTCATTTTGGTGTTCGTGATATGGTTGTTGAGCGGTGCGTTTGTGCCAAGACTTCCACGGGCCCGCCTGCGTGCTGTGGGGGAAGTCGCGCCTTCGGCGCGACGAACAGCTCGTCGGAGGGGGTGGTGCTCAATGGTACATGCGCGCTTGTAGTGCCGGGTTTCCATAGTTGAGGGGAAGGAGGTAGGAGTAGAGGGGATGGGATAAAGGAGGCAGAGGTGGGCATTGCCGCAAGAAGGGGGTGGATAGTTCATTTGTCAGCTGCGCGCCGAGCCGACCACTTGTCAATTGGGGCCGAAATGATTGCAGCCACCAAAATTAATTCTGCTCGGCACGGCGCGTCTGGACGGTGGTAGATGTTTACTCCGCCGCCTCACGCAGCTCAATTTACACTTCGCCAAATCTTGCATGCCGCTGGTTTGATGGCACGTGGTTGGCGCATTAAATATACCACGGCATGCGAGTGTCTGCCAGCTCCGTCCCCCTCGTACCCTCGTACCTCAGTTGCCCACTGTGTCACCAATGGGTAAAGTCTTGTGCTCCATGATACAAGCATTCTTTTCCTTCCATGGGTCGGATGAGGTTCTATGGCCGATTATGTGGAGGGTGTCCTTCGTGAACTCGATCTGCCCTTTGATGCATCGAATTGAATCGATGTGGCCATTAATGAACTGGGTACCCATAACGACGGGGGACCGCTAAGTGGTTTACAACTAGGGAGGCCACAATATATAGGGCGTTGCCAAACCGTACCCTAAGGAGTGCTTCGTGTGTATCGTTCAGTGCGTTGACACCTTCATCACTAAGTTTAGGAAGATTCTCGTTCGCCGTGACCACCTTCCTACATTCCTCTGGGAGGGAACTACGTCTTATCAAATTGTATCCTTCTCCTGTGTACATGAAAAATGGCAAGTTCACTTGCACCCTTGCCGTGACACCGACGGAACCCGACACCACGTAATGCTTACGGTAAATAACAAGGCACTTTGTCCGACTCTCATCTGTGGACTTATCGTCTCCTCTCTTCTTAGGTCACCTGATTGCCCCTCGGGATGGGGCATTGACTCTGCGTCGAAGACCAGTCTGGTCCTAATGCCGGACTGCGGTTCTCTTTGGGAAATAATCGTGCGTAATATTCATCGCCTTTGCCGTCTGCTTCTCAATCAGCAGTGTGTGAAATAGTCTTCATCCTTCAACGGAGGAGCAGCCGGCAAGCAGTATGGTTCAAATTTACTTTTATTTATGGGCGGTCGCGACT
>JAVCKV010522700.1:0-11369 GCA_032274145.1 Herpochondria borealis | reverse complement strand
GTTCCAGTGTCGATTGGAGTCGCGAACGATTTACCATGGACGAAATGCTCAGTAAGGCTGTCGTGGAGGCCTTTAATCGATTCTTTGAAAAGGGGCTCTTGTACCGTGCCAATCGATTGGGCAATTGGAGTTGCGCCCTCAAATCGGCCATTTCCGACATTGAAGTGGATTACATTGAACTCGAGGGCCGCACCTTTCTAGAAGTCAAGACACACAAGGGCAATCCCAGCGACCCCAAGGGCCGTTATGAATTTGGAACCCTCACCTCCTTTGCGTATCCCATTGAGGATTCCGACGAAAAGATTGTCGTGGCCACGACGCGTCTCGAAACCATGTTGGGTGATACGGCCGTGGCGGTCCATCCAGACGATAAGCGTTACAAGCATTTGCACGGCAAACATGTCGTGCATCCATTCAATGGACGCAAGATTCCCATTATTTGCGACAAGGTGTTGGTGAATATGGAGTTTGGTACTGGTGCCGTCAAGATTACGCCAGCGCATGATCCGAATGATTACGAATGTGGAAAGCGACACAACTTGGAATTCATCACCATGTTGACGGAAGATGGATCCATCAATCACAATGGAAGTCAATTTGAAGGACAGATGCGGTACGATGCTCGTATTGCTGTTGAAGAAGCACTCAAGGAGAAGGTAAGAGACGTGTCGTGTTGTGGTATCTTGTGGTATCTTGTGTGTCTAGTTCGTCGAACTCAGTGAATCTAACCCACTATATGCACAAACAGGGCCTTTTCATTGGCAAGGAACCAAACAAGATGAAGCTTGGATTGTGCTCTCGTTCTGGTGACATTCTCGAACCCATGATTACTCCTCAATGGTACGTCAAGTGCGACGACATGGCCAAACGCTCCACGGACGCTGTTCGCAATGGTGACTTGACCATTTTACCCAAGGAGCAGGAAAAGACATGGTTTGCGTGGCTCGACGACTCGCGTGATTGGTGTGTCAGTCGACAGCTGTGGTGGGGTCATCAAATCCCAGCCTGGTTTGCCACAAAGAAGGGCGAAGAAGGAGTCTCCCAGAACAACATGGAGTACAACAATCGATGGGTCGTGGCACGCAACGAAGAAGATGCCTACGAAAAGGCAGCCAAACTCTTGGAGTGTGGACGTGACGATCTTGATCTCGTTCGCGATGAAGATGTGCTGGATACCTGGTTCTCGTCAGGTCTCTTCCCGTTCTCTGTCTTTGGATGGCCTGACAATACTGAGGATCTCAAGGCGTTCTACCCAACTTCCTTGCTTGAAACTGGATCGGATATCCTCTTCTTTTGGGTCGCCAGAATGGTCATGATGGGACTGGAACTTACGGACCAACTTCCCTTCCATACCGTTTACCTTCATGCCATGGTCCGCGACAAGGATGGCAGGAAGATGTCCAAGTCTCTTGGTAACGTCATTGATCCATTGGAAGTCATTCATGGTTGCGAACTGGAGCACCTCTTGAAGAAACTTGAAGGTGGCAATCTTCCAGAAAAAGAAGTCATCAAGGCCAAGAAGGACCAATCTGAAGATTTCCCAGACGGTATTCCTGAATGTGGATCCGACGCACTCCGGTTCGGACTCTTGGCGTACACTGTCCAAGGACGTGATATCAATCTGGACATCAAGCGTGTTGTTGGATACCGACAGTTTTGCAACAAGCTGTGGAACGCCACTCGCTTTGCCTTGCAGTTCGTCACCGGCTTCCTACCCACACCCACCATGCTGGACGACCTCATGGCAAGTGACAAGATGGCGATTCGTGACAAATTCATGATTTCGCGACTCATGGTTGGCGTCGAAGCCGTCAACAACAACTTTAAAACCTACTCCTTTGGTGATGCCCAGTATGCGTCCTACTATCTGTGGATCAGTGATTTATGCGACGTCTACCTTGAACTCGTCAAGCCCGTCATGTACGATGACAGTGAGGAGAACAAGGATGCCAAGTGGGCCGCGCAAGCCACGCTTTGGGTGACACTCGAGGCCGGCCTGCGGTTGTTGCACCCCATGATGCCCTTTGTCACGGAAGAACTGTGGCAGCGACTTCCTGGTCGTGGCACCTTGGGTGAACCTGAAACAATCATGCTCGCACCGTACCCTGAATGCAAGGCTGACTACAAGAATGCCGAGGTGGAAGCCTCCATGGAGTACACCATGAAGGTCGTCAAGGCCTGCCGTTCCCTCCGTTCGTCGTACAACATCCCCAACAAGAAATTGACTCACTTTTTTGTCAAGATTTCGGGTGACGGTGAACAAGCCATTCAGAATCAAATGGATGATATCAAGACTCTAGGCAAGGCATCCGCCGTTGACATTAATGCTGATGACATTCCCAAGTCTGTTGGAATTGTCGTTGTCGACGATGTCACGACTGTGCAAATGGATTTGACGGGCCTCATTGACTTTGGGACGGAAATCAAAAAGTTGGAAAAGTCGTTGAAACAAACGACGCCTGCTCTGACCAATCTCGAGAAGAAAATGGAGGCTCCAGGATACGAAGCCAATGTCAAGGAGGAACTCAAGGCGGCCAACGTAGAAAAGTTGGCTGGCTTGAAAAAGAAGGTGGGAGACATTGAAGCTGCTATCGAGAATTTCAAAAAGATGGAGTTGGAAGAGAAAAAGTAGTGTAACAAGAAGACGAATATAAATATAAAGAAATACTACTAAGTTGCCTTATAAAGTGACGTGGTCATGACAGTTGCTACGAGACGTCAACGTGCGACATGCTGTGGTGTTTCAAGCAAAGCAAGCAGTTCATCAGGGTGATCGACAGCTCTTCTCTGGCGCGCGGTGGTAGCGCTGATGTCGTACGTAGAATTGTATACCGGTTCGCACAGTAGAATTGTCTCTCTATCCCGCGCGAGCAAAATCTTCTCGCATACAATAGCCTGATTGATCACAGGGAACGATCGCAGGAAAACGCATCTTTGGTGATGATGGTTGTCTCTCGTCCTCGTCCCTCCTCCTCGTCCCAGCTACTGAATAGGAATCAAAAGCACGTTGATGGTGGGAAAATAAACGAAAAGGTGCGTTCTTGTGCTGTGATTATTTGTGCAAACAAGAAGGCAAGGTGTTGTGGTTGCCTTAGTGCATAATCTGACACTACACAAGCAATGAGCGGTATACTGTGGACACAATGACATTGTCTCTCACCTTCTCACGATTGTGATTGATTGATTGATTGATACACTTCCAATTGTAGGACAATCTCCCCACTGTTTTTAATAGAAACAAAGCTTTTTATCTCGGACGGTTGAGCTCCCTCGTGATTGTATTTGGCTTTGTGGTCGCTACTGCCGCAACGTCGAGGTCACCCTACGAGCTGCTCTCAGTAGTAACACCCGAGACAAAAGACGAAGGTATTGCAAAGAAGGTGGAAATCTTCTCAGCAGGATCAGAGTCGAAATACGAAAGCGTTTCAAAGACGGTGGCACCCTCAGCAATAACACCATCACAGACAAAAGACGAAGGCATTTCAAAGACGGTGGCACCCTCAGCAACACCACAGACAAAATCTAAAGGCATTTCAAAGACGGGGAAACCACCAACTTGCGGTGTCTATTACCACCTTCACATTCCGAAGAATGGAGGCACCAGCGTCTTGAAATGGCAAGAATCTGTTGAAAAACATGTCAGTAACAGTATCGACAAAGTCATTCGTTTCTATTCCCTTACAGTGGACGGTACAAACTTGACCTGGCCTGAAAAGCTTGAAAACATGGCAAATACAATCAATTCGCAGAATCTCGCAAAGTCGCAAAGATGGCTTTCGGTCCACCAGCATCATGAAACGCCAGGTTTGAGATACATGATGCCTATTTTACGGCAATGGAAGCAAACACTGCAAAAGGGTGGTTGCGATCTCGTTCTCACCACAGTGTTTCGAAAGCCACTGTCTCGTCTCAAATCCCAAGTGTTTTACAAGAAAATAAAAAGGGAAAAGTTCGACTGGTACGTAAACAGCAAGCCGGAACAACAGGCACGCTACCTGATGTTCAACAAAATAGCAAAACACACTGATCCAAAGGACGCTCCACGAGCCATTACACCCCCGACACCGGGAGGTAACATTGTCACTCAAGACGAGTTGGAGGAACTATACGGTTACCTGAAGGATTTCGATATCGTTGGAAGGTTGGATGATCTCGATACTTTCTTGCAAAAGTCCATGGATGTGACTGGGTGGACAAGACCACCCGCCGCGAAGGGTAAGAAAGCGGCACCTCACATGAATAAATCGACACAAAACTATACCATCACGCCTGAAATGGAAGCGCTGATGATGAAGAGTCTCGAAACAGATCTGGCGATGTGGAAAAACGTCTTTGGGACCGATTCGTAGTTCGAATCAGTTGGCGCCTAACGCTGTTGAGGAAACAGGATCAATCCCCTCATATCAACGAGAACAACACGCATAGAGAATAATAATACACACACCTCGACGGAGATCACATCAAGGTCATCATACCGCAGTAGAAACTGACGCGACGAACATTGCACGCCGCCAGGACGAGGGACTCAATCCTTACTCGTATCTTACTGGCGTTCCAGAGCACAGCTCGATCCGGGTTTGACGACCCCCTAGGCCGATGTTAGGCGCTCCGGCTCTCCTAGAGTCATTATTATTAGAACAATCCTCTGATGGAGCAATGCGAGGTCTCGGTCGACAGTGCCTATTCGATCATCCTGGCATTGCCAACGAAGGGCAAGTATCTTGCACATTCAAGAGCTGGTAAAGCAATATACTACTGTACGTAGGGGCAGACTAGCGCAGTCACAGGCGCACGCACTAATAGATTTGTAGTAGTTGTCCACATCATCCAATGTGTTCTTTGACCACCGCGAACTGAGAGAACTACGAGTTAAAGTGGGACTAAAAAAATAGGTTTGCGCCAGACACAGAGAGTGCAAAAGATATCGCACAAAAAGATCAAAGACCCAGATACAACAGACCTGAAGAACACCATGAGCGATCTCACTGTGTATGATACAATCATTGTTGGCGCTGGCGCAGCAGGCCTGACAGCCGGATACGAGTTCAAGAGGTTCGGCCAGAACTTTGTCATTCTCGAGGCTTCAGATGTCTGGGGAGGCAGAGTGGATGGGGTGAACGACCTGGCAGACTTCCCCCTTGATATCGGTGGCAGTTGGATTCATGAGAACGGAGAGGGCGACGAAAACAGGGATGCATTGGACTCCATTGTACGAGACAGTGCCAAGCCCGTCACTGTGCAAACAGTACCCGATGACATGTCCTACTCCTTTTATGCGGAAGGCGTGTGGGTAAAGAACGACACGGCTCAAGTCGACGAGCTCTTTATTGGGTCTTCCTGGTATGAGTTCTTCAATACCTACATTGCGCCATCGGTGCTCGACGATATTGTATACAACTGCCCTGTCAGTTTGATTGACTATTCGGATGAAGACACTGTGTCGCTTCAGTGCGGAAACCAGGTGTTTCAGGCCAGGAACGTAATCGTGACGGCTTCCATTGAGGTCCTTCGAACTGGAGGTATCACGTTCAACCCAATCATGCCGGAATCACAAATGGCAGCGTTGGATAAGTCCGGATGGGTGGTACCCATCAAGGGTTTCATCAAGTTTACAGAAAAGTTCTATGCGGAGCAGGAATCGTTCTTTATATACACGGAGACATTTCCATTTGTGGGTGATGACACCTACCTGTTGTTCTGGGATGCATCGTTCATGGAAAATTCGTCTGACATTGTGCTAGGATTCCTCTTGGTTGATGAATACACTGATGTGTTCGACAACTTGAGCGAGGAGGAATCAATTTCTACTGTTCTTCAGCATCTTGATTCAGCGTACAACGGAAAGGCGAATAGTACCTACGAGAGTTCCGTAATCAAAAACTGGGCAAAGGAGCCATACATACTCGGTGGTTGGTCCTCAGTTTCTACCAATATTGTCGAGTACGTAAACGATCTCGAAACTCTCTTGACGCCTCTCGGAGACGACCAAGTGTACCTTGCCGGAGAAGCTCTTCCTTACGATGGTTGGGGTTCCACTGTACCAGCCGCCGCTCTATCGGGTCAATATGCTGCATGCAGAATCCTAGGGGGTCAGGTTATGAATCCCGGATGCGTCTTTCCAGCATTGCCGGAAGCGACTCCTGCCCCCATGACCACCGACACAGTTGCTCCAGTTACTGGTGCGCCAGCTACCATTCCCGATCCAGGTACTACTGCTGCCCCGGTTACTTCAGCTCCCATCACAACCCCAGCTACTGGATCACCAATTACGGAAACACCAACGACCGTTGCCCCTGCTGGTACCTCGACTTCTGCTCCAACTGCGGCTCCAACTGCTGCTTCAACTGCATTTCTGGCTCCCTTGTCCATCTTTCTCGTGGTGGCAACGTCCATATTCGGACTTTCATTGTAGCTTATTCGATTATATGAAAGAGCAGTGTTGGTCCAATGCTGGGCTAAACACAGAGTCAACTCCTACTGAAAATACTACATGGCAAGGCAATACATGGGCTCACCACTCCATTCCTCGTTACGCTTGGAAACCGAGGGACTAATAAGCCCGACGGAACCCTATCAGCAACATTAGGTATCATGTTACTATGAGGCGATGGCATATGTGCATAGAGGTATGCTCCGGGATATGTGCACAGAGGTATACTCCGGTAGATGAAGATAGAAGGACAAACGACTTCGACAAACAACAAAGGCCATACAAACGATCTTGGCGGTAAGCAGTTTCAAAAGGCTTCTGAGCTATTCGTCTAGTTCCAAGGTTCTGCGGCTCACTGTGCACCGCGTGTCTTGACGAGATCAGGGTATACGGGGCACGCAACAGACCCTTCGCGCTGCCATTTCTGAGCACCGTCCCAACCGTCGCAGACACAGCATCTGGTGGTTGGTTCCCACGCCGTCGCAGTATTGAGAGTCCCATAGTGGCAGATTTTGGGCCTTTAGGCGCAGCCTTGTGACGAAATGAAATGATCAATACCAAGTCTAGAGGGAGAGCAACTGCTCCTGCTCCTGCTGATATCACAGATTGTACCCAAGGAAGTTACGCCCGTTCTTTCGCCGATGGAGATACGGCTGCCTACTCCAGGCAGTTCTCCCAATAATCACTGGGCTGAAGGAGAGGTGCGTGACCTTGGTGCAGGAAGATCATCCAGTGTTCTACTCGTTACTTTGCATTTGGAATGAGGCCGTCGTACTAGAGAAAGAAAGAGCACGGTAGAGAAGCAAGATTGACAAGAATCGTTGCCATAGTGCTGGTCCTAATCTGAAAGTTTGCATGCAATGAGAATCACAAGAAAGAGACATACCAAGGTGACGAAGCTAGTATTACATACAAAGCAGCGATGCTGTTCCTCGACGCGCCACGCCTTGCAATGTCGCCGAACGGCAACAAGGAAAGCTCCAACTAAAGATCAAAGCCGAGTGGAAAAGATGCATCCCGCGATACCAGGTATGACTCACCCTCGCGTCAGCAAGGCACTTCAATTGACTACAACCGTGTCAGAACCAAGAAAAACTGTAGTAGAGTAGAGTCCGAAGCTTACAAATGAAAATGACTCATCCCACTCGGACACGCCTCATTGCAATGACACAACCTCGCATTTTTCTCACCACTTGCCCATACTCGACGAGGAACTCTAAGGAAAGAGACGCAATCGTGAGTTGGAGGCGCCTGTAAAGACGATGAAGCCATTATCAATGACACCAAGCCGCTCTCATTTAAAATGATTCTTACCATTATTTGTTGGCCTCATGGCAAGACACATCCAATCAAGAACCACCACTCATTTCGAAGGAAGAGACGCATCATACGGTGCACCTCATCCTCATCCTCATCACGCATTCCCGATTGATTGCAATATTGTCAATGGCGTCCTCAGCAAGAAGAACCACTCCAACCAAACGGTCCGACAACTCTGACAAGGAAGAAGACGCATTACATGCGCCTTATTGATGTCACAACCTCGCACAGGTTGCCATTGAAACGTTTCCACAGCTGCAATGGCAGTTCAATCGTGAGACGATACTGTGGAAGAAGAACAAAACAGTCGTTCTCTCATCTCCAATGACATGATCTTTGCATTCGGACCTTCTTGTTGTTCTTTGTTCTCCTCCCTTGTCATTTTCGTGCCAAAAGCAAGGCATGCTAGCAAGTGAGAGGATGCGTAGTCGAGTGGGTGAGAAACAACATATTGCGTGTGGCAGCAATCGTTTTCGTACCTTGCGCAATAGTCCCATCCATGACTCACTCGAGAGTTCATGATGCGCCCCTCGATGTGAATGCCCGAATACCAAGAGACCACATTCGTATGATTGAAGACGGGCAGCAAGATCAAGACATCAGAGAGTGAGTCGCAACAGGATCACACAAGCATGGTTTGCTCAAAGACGAAGTAAACAGGTCCATGGTGTGATGGTGGTGACGATTTTGCGAAGTGCAAGATACGTGGTGGTCTTGGCTCTGGACGGTTTGAAACGTACGCTGGAATTAGTATCCGCTCTTGTAGGGAACTGCTACTACGCAGCAACTCGTGGCGACTCAGTACATGACAAAAAACTGACTGAGGTTCGCAGGATTGTTAGACAACTCGAGGCATCTTGATGAGATGTACTAGAGAGAGAGAGAGAGAGAGGATTACTGTAGGTTATATCAAGTAGAGGATGTAGGCTACGCAGCAGAGCTGTTCAATGAAGAGCCCATGTCTTCTCTGTAATTACGTCCGTAGAATCAACTAAATCTTTTCGCGAAGAAGAGAGCTCTCTTGACAAGAAGGGGGTGACAAAACTTGCCTTATTCTGCATGCCTGTATCTGATCAGGAAAGCGCATGGCCATTTCTAGTTACTACATCGTCACACTTTCTTCATCGTGTCTCTCGGTTTATGCGACGGCGGCTAGTAGCCAAGCGTTGATGGCGTAGCAATTCATCCCCATCTTCAAAATGCAACTAGCCTTACTAGAAAATTACGCAGTGTGGTGTTCGAGGCAATAGGGGGTTGCTTTGCTGGCTGCCTTGATGGATAATGGTTGTTTGTGTCTTCCCCAGCTATTTCTCTGTGATAATCCTGCTCGCCACACATGAAAATGAACTTGTGACTCTGTGAACAATTAGACGCGAGAGGAATGGACAAATTCGAAAATCTCTCTCTCTATCATTTGCGTTTTCTCATCATACCCTTTCCTTCCTTCTTCTTACTCTTCATTTGCGATGACGTCATTTGCTTCTTGGAGGAGGACGAAGAATCTCCCAATGGGGGTAACCCCCCAACTGGCGACCCAGTAATCCCAGCCCCAGGAGTTCCTGGGTTGCTTGGTGGTTCAACAGGAGCGGTTGGGTCAACAGGAACGCCATCGACTGGCTGAGGAGTGGCAGCAGCGCCATCGTTAGGAGCAGGAGTCATGCCGGGATCGGTTGGTGGAGTTGGAGAGGGCGACCCTCCAACTGGCGACACAATAATCCCAGGCCCAGCGTTGGACAGCGGCGGATCAACCTTTGGAAAAGCAGGTTGAGGGGTAATCGGTGCGACCGGAGTTCCAGTGAGCACACAGTTGCAAGGCTCAGAGACGAGTGGGATCAACAAGGAACACTCATCCGGCGAGATTCTTCCAATTGCTCCGAAAATGATCATTGCCCCACAGGAAATGGGGCGCTGAAAAAGAACGTTTGAACTGAATGGCTCTTGGTCAGTGAGATTTACTACAATGTTGCGGTGTCCCACTTCCAATCCCTCGCCACAAATACTGCAGAAGTGGGTTGGTTGAGAAGTTACCGGGGCCGGCGTAGGAATTGGTGTGAATGGAGTGAATGGAGCGACTGGCGTGCCAAGGGGTACACAGTTGCATGATTCGTCAACGAAATTCGGAAGAAAGGGACACTGACCAAGTGGGATCGCCCCTGTTTCCCCCGCTTCTTGCAACTGCCCACAACCAACCGTTGGTTGGCCTGGGAAGACAAAGAGTGCATTTGGAGACCCTACCTGCATACCTTCGCCACAAATACTACATCCTTCTTCTCTAGTCGGGAAAGGAGTTTGTGGAGCCGGCGTAGGAAATGGTGTGAATGGAGTGGATGGAGCGACTGGCGCGCCAAGGGGTACACAGTTGCATGGTTCGTCAACAAAATTCGGAAGGAAGGGACACTGATCAAGTAGAATCGCTCCAGTTGCCCCGAATTCCTGCAACTGTCCACAAGCAACCACTGGCTCACCCGGAAAGATAAAGAGGGAATTTGGAGACCCCACCTGCATACCTTCGCCACAAATACTACATCCTCCTGATTCTGTAGTCGGGGAAAGATCTGGTAGGGAAGGCATAGAATTGGGTGTCACTGGCGCGACTGGAGGAGTTGATTCAGTGCTTGGGAAATGAGTTGGAGGAGTTGTTGGGATAGGCGTAGGGTTAGGTGTTACAGGAGCGACAGGAGTTCCAATGGGCACACAGGTGCAAAGGTCGCCGAGAAGTGCTGGAAGGAAGGCACACTGATCAAGTGGAATAAGTCCTGTTGCCCCAGCACCCTCCAATTCGCCACAGGTAACAGCTGGTTGCCCTGGGAATTCAAATAGGAGATTCTTAGTCCCCACCTCCATTCCGTCGCCACAGACGCTGCATCCACCCTCCTCGTCTTCTGCCAGTGCTGCGTGTAGCATTGTCGAAACCACGACGGCGACTAGTAGCCAAGCGTTGATAGCGTAGCAATTCATCCTCGTCTTTAAATGTAACAAGCGTGGCTAGAAAATGAACGCAGCTTGTTGCTCGAGTCAATAGGGGCTGAGCGCTTTGCGGGCTGCCTTGACGGATACTAGCTAGTTGTTTGTGTGATTCCGCAGTCCTTTTTCTGTGATAGTCCTGTTCGCCACACATGAACAGACACTCTGTGGACAAATGGCGTGAGAGGTCTGCAATGAAAATGAACGCAGCGTGCTGTTTAGGACTTCGTTGTCCTGCAATGACGGATAATACCAGGTAGTTTCCGCAGTCATTTTTCTGTGATAGTTCACACGAACGGACAATTTGAACGTGAGAGGTCTGCAATGGCCATCAAAAAACCTCTCATTACATATTTCAGTTTGTCCTGCACGAATCAAATCATGCATGGTCTTGTATCACACCACTATGCGAAATGTGGCGCAGAGGTGCTATGTACCAGCTCTGCGGCGAATCATGCAGATGGTTTCGGTTGACAAATAGTGTTAAAATGACGGCAAGACCAACTTTCTTTGGACACTTGGCTGATACTGTAATATAGAATGAATCGTTTTTCGGGGAGGTTTTCTAACAGGTTGCCACTTCTCAGCTGGTGTGTAGTACGTGTGGGGCATTGACGCCAATAGGGACTGCTCCTTCGTACATTTCACTCGCCAT
>JAVCKV010522589.1:0-11371 GCA_032274145.1 Herpochondria borealis | reverse complement strand
CTTCTTCTTTCAACGACAGCTATCGCAGTGGTCAAAGGCGATTATGAAAGTTTTCACAACCTTGATGCGGACGAAGATGGAACTGCTGAGCGCTGGGATTACTTGCACGGTGACCTGTTCGATCGTGGTGCTGATGGGTGTGGTGGCTGCTAGAAATTTGCTTTTCTAGCTTTGCTCTTCGATAGAGATCTGAACCTGGCTTCGTCAAGGGGATAAGAGGGCTGTATGTAGAGGGCTTGTCGGATTTCGCTGCGACCTCCGTAGGTCTTTCTCCGGCCGCACATCTCTCCACTATCGCAGTTAATAGGAGCGACTCCGGCGGATAAGTATGTAATCCTGCCCTCTGGCCGAATACGGGGTGTGAGGCGGTCAAGCAAAAGGCACGGCGGCCGCACTGAGCAAAGCGAGGGAGACCGTGACCCTTGACTGGATCGAGGGACTGGCCCCTCTACTTCGACCTGAGCCGATTTGGGTTAGGTCCCCTCCTGAACCAGTGATGAAATACATTATCACTAGCTCCAGAGAGGCTAATTGTCTACCTCGACCAACAAAGACCGAGCTCCGACATCATATGCCCGCTAGACTATAATCTGTTCTCCGTCAGGTATAAACGGCGACACTAAATCAGCTAACTCATCCGATCCAAATGTAGTTCCATTCAGCTGGTAGTGGTTTAGTGCGGCAAGGTTAGCAACAGAATGCTTTTTCTTGTTCGTTACCAAGTAAATACCGCCCTCTGAGGTCCTGAGCAAAAAAGACCCAGGTCCAATATCAAAACCTCTCGGATATGGCGGACTATCATCCGTAATATCTGGGTTAGGACCAAAGATACCTAATAGGGTTGCGGGAGTTGTAATATAGTGCAGATGGTTAAAAAGCTCCACAAATATTTCACCATTTTTATTTCTGTATAGATCTTGCTTTGACATAATGTTTGTTGTTGTTTGTTGTTGTTTGTTGTTGTTTGTTGTTTGTTTAATATCCTAATATTCCGAATTAATATGTCGGAATGAATAGAGAATAGTTAGATATTACGAATTTCAGGGTGGATGTAAATTATAATATTTAGAATATTATATATTTGGAAAAATACACTAGGTATTTCAATCATTTGATTGGTTTTGAGACCCTATTAAAAACTTTAAAAAACATAGAAAAAGAGGAGTTAACCTTGTACTTTTAGGTGTTTCTGGAATAATTTCCGAATGCCTAGAAATCCAGACAAATTAAACTATTCAGGGAATTTCCCAGCTTGTTTTTTAGCTTTTAAGTCCCTTCAAGATCCTCGAACTGGTGGCAACACTATGCATCATTTTGGTGAAGTGCTTTTCATTGCCTTCGCCTGCAGCCTATGTGGTATAAAAGACTATCGAGGAATGGAGGTTTTTTGTGAATATAATGAAAAGTGATTAAAAAAATGGATCTATCTACCGAATTCCATCCCGAGTTATAATATTTTTGCCAAAATGTTTGAAGCCGTAGACCCTGTTATTTTCGTTCAATGCATAGCTATACACCTCCAAGCTATAGGAAAAATACTTCCTTAAGCCACATCGCTATCGACGGAAAAGCTCTCAGAGGGAGTAAAAATACTCAAGATAAACACATCCATGCTGTGAGTGCTTGGGCATGTAATGAAGGCCTTACTTTAGCTCAGACTTTTGTGAGTGAAAAAAGCAACGAAATCACTGCTATTCCAGAACTCTAGAACTTACTTAACATTGAAAGCTCAGTCGTAACTATCGACGCCATGGGAACCCAAACCTTAATTTATGAAACAATAATAAATTTTAAAGGAGATTACCTATTGAGTGTCAAAGCTAACCCAAAA
Source organism: Herpochondria borealis (assembly GCA_032274145.1). Taxonomy (NCBI): domain Eukaryota; phylum Rhodophyta; class Florideophyceae; order Ceramiales; family Ceramiaceae; genus Herpochondria; species Herpochondria borealis. The sequence goes on along the minus strand of JAVCKV010522589.1, from coordinate 9,540 downwards.
TCGCTTTTTGATGAAATTTACGATCATTTTCACTTCGCTATCAAACAGTTAGGTCTTTAAAAACTTGATTCTAAGAATTGGAGCAGCTCAGAAACCAATGAACTAGCTCGAGGTAGAGACGAAATTCGCAAAACCCTTGTGTGCTATAATCTCAAGTGAATGCCGAAAGCGTTAAAGGAAAGATGAAAAAATTGAACTGTATCATCATGATCTACCGAGAAACCAAACTCGAGAAGGGCTCGGTGAGAAAAAACAAAAGCTTTTGATATTCAGCAATACATTCGTAACTATTGGAGGATCGAAAATAATTGTCATTGGGTTTCGGGCACAGTTTTTAAAGAGGATTCTTCACTGGCACGCCGTTGAATAAGGCTCTGCCTTTGTTGGTTCGGCAGATATCGTGGGATAGTTGCAATTTTTATTATTAGGGGTAGGTTGGTTGGATGATAGAGTGCTTGCCAAGAGGGGTAGTTAGCTGGGAGTTTCGTTTGTATGGGGGTGCCATGGAAGCTGTGACGGAACATGAATGGCTTACTGAAGCAGGAAAGTTCGATCTCAATGGAGTTGAATATTTGATAGATAAAAAAGGACTAAGGAAACCTGTTTGGGAAGTAACTCGAGATGGTCAGGTTGTGATGATGGCCCGGAAAGAAAGCTTTCTTTCTAGATCATTTAAGATCTATCAAGGGGGAGAAACCTATTCACTTGAATCTGAATCAAGCTTAAGCAGATGCATGGTACTTCAAGGAAGGGACTGTTATACTAAAATAGAACCACACCATTATTTCACTAAGCGCACCTCTATTTTGGGTAGTTGTGAAAAAAAGATCGAGATTCAAGTTTTCGCATTTTGGTTAACTGTTATCCTGTGGAAACGTTATCATATTTGTCATCGAGTTTGATGGCTAAAGAGCATTTCTCCGAGGGGGTAATATACGTAAAGGGTTACATGCGTAAAACTAATATTAACCCGCTTAAGGTGAGTTGATTACATAGTTTATGTGGTGAGCTGTGCCGCTAGATAGGTATATTAAAATCCATACTCACAGCCCGCTCGCCGCTCAGTTATATTAATCTTGATGTAATCGCTAAGAAAACTAAATTCGTTATTAGGAAATCGAAGAAGTTTTCTCCAGAAGCTATTCTTAGTTCTTTGAAGAAATTCGTAATTAAAGGGGGAAATTCTTTTCGCAGCTTGGCTTTGGATCTTTCTCCACTGGAAAAAAAATCAATTAGTAGATAAGGGGTATTCCTTCGAACTAACGAAAAATGTGTCACTTTTCTTAGTCAAACGGCCCATAATCTCATAGCTCTTCAGGCAAAGCCTGTCGAAAAAATTTGCACCAAAATTTGAGGTGAAGCGTATCCTAACAGACTACTCCGCCTTTTAAAAAATGAACCCCCACAATGCCGGGAACTTTCCTGCTCACGGTAATAAAAAGTGAGTAAAAGCAGGATTTAAGGTGGATCTAATTTACGATCTACTCACTGGATCGCCTATTTATCAAGGTCCGTTCTCAGGAACTGAGCAGGATAAAAAAATAGGGGAAATAATACTCTATTTCGTTAAGAAAGGCTAAGATCATTTTGGTTAAGTCGATTACCAGCGAATGTGAATGTGAATTTGCGAGATGGGTTGAGTCTTGAAAAGGAACTCAAATCACGTTCTAACACTATGCTGGATAAAGAGGTTGCCGTTGGAGTAGTGAGGCTTCGGTGTAGAGGAATAGCGGTGCGGGCGAATGATGATCTTGCGAGTAAGCGCAGAAGCGCGAGAAAGAAAGCGTGTAAAAACACGTCCAGTCAGCAAGCAATCATAAGAGATGGCTGGCATATACTTTTGACCAATCTCGATGAAAGTGTGAGCAGTGAAGATTTGTTTGAAATTTACAGTTTGCGTTGGAACGTTGAAGTTCGCTTTAAGGCGTGGAAACAGGATATCAATATGAAGTAAGTTTTCAAGACTGTGAGTAATTATGACCATTATCAAGCATTGATCTTTCCGTTGATCACGTTGAATGTCGTAGCGAGTTTGAAGTTAGGTGGCAGATTTTTGAGTTTGGAGGACTTTTTCAAAAGAGATATGCTTTTAGTTCGATATTCGTCATGTGATCATGGGGAGACGTAAGTCACTGATGAATTAGATACTTACAACCTAATATTTATGCGCGTGCTCGTGCACTATATAAATGATCTCGTTGACTTTGATTACTAATTACTACAGAGTATGTTATTATCTTAGTATCATTCTTTATGTCCCAATGTTAAAGTATAAATTTTAGTAAATAATACTTGGAATGTATAGATTGAAATGACATAATCCTTCCCGTCAGCAATCTTGTTCCTATCAAGGTTATTTGATTCCATTTAAAAATTATGAAATATTTAAAGTTTATATCTTTAGTGATTTTCCTCTTTGCTGGAAGCTTGTATGCAGAGAAGGGCCAGAGTGCTTCTGCGGGAACTTGTAGTGGTGGTGATGAGCCGTCTGGTCATCCAGGAACATAGTTTTTGTTTGAAATGAAATATCTTTTTTCCTTCCTTTTGGTTCTTTCCTCATGGGCTAGTGCTGTAAACTTAGCACGCCCAGAGTACTACCATGAGAAGTTTTTAGATCGTGCTGGAAACGTCTCATTGTGGTATGAGGTTGCTGAAATAAATAAAGGCGGTGCACATTGGCCGTTGAGAATAGGTTTTAAATCTTCCAACCAGTTGTCATCTCCCTACTTGGGTAGGTCTTGGACCTTTCCATTCTTGGAATCTAGCTTGGAAGTAAAGAACGCTAAAGTAGTTTGGGTTAAACTTCCTTGTGGTAAGCGGATGTTATTTTACAGTCACGCTGGAAACGGACAGTATATTGCGACAAGTTCTTCAGCTTGGAAAGCTTCAATGGACAAAGGAAAATTCCAGATTGATGGGCCTAATGGGTGGCAGCTTGTTTATCTAAAGGGGATGATCCACACCATGGTTCATGTAACAGAAACTGGTGAAAAAGTGGATTTTGAATGGGTGAGGAATCCTAACGGCGTGGTGAAGAAGGTTAAAGCAGGAGGGGAAGATTTAATAAAAGTTGGAATTCATGAGCATGGTGATGTTAAGCATTTTGAAATGTTTTTAGGGAAAAAGAGGATTATTGCTTGTGATGTTAGTGTGCAAGAAAAGGGGTTTCCTGAAAGCGATGTCTCCCTTTCAAAGCTTGAATGTCCAAAAGGTAAATTAGAATGGCGATATAGCCAATTTGAAATCTCTGGCTCTGGTGGTGAAAAACGAAAATCTTACTCACTTGTTGAGGGGTCTTCGAAGTATTGGTATTGTTGGGATGTGGAAACATACCGACTCAATGGAATGCTGTTACTCAAGGATCCCCAAAGAGGCTATTTGTATGACGTTCAGTATCAGGATAAACCTAAGGCACGAGCAAAGGTGTTTTCGGTTGATTACTCTAACGGAGATATTGGTAAAAATGCTAATTACTATTTCAAAGATATGTTGAAGGGTAAGGAAGTGCTTGCATGGACCTCCGAAGAAGGTGGTGTTGCTAAAGTGATGATGTTTGATCCACAGCGTGACTTGGTGACTGAGCGATATAGAATAACTGGTGTAAAAATGGATAAGAATGGGATCACACTACTACCGAATTCGACGAAATTACACAGCTATAAGGCTTTGCACGACTCCAAAGGTAATTTGATTCGACTTTTTGATAAGTATAAGGAGTATAAGTTTATCGATGGTAAACGAGAAGTCGTTGGAGAGAATTATTTAAATAAGGTATATTTTGATGCTGAGTTGGCGAATTTTTCTAAGTGGTGGAGAGTAAGAAGGCATTACAGATCTCGCTGGGTGCAAACGTTGATATATTTGGGTAGGTATGATGAAGCCGAAAGAGTCATCAAGGAGGTTTACAGCTCGTTCTCTCACCCAGTTGCACATGAGTTTAAGCTACAGATCGAAAAACATAAAAATCAATAGAACAATAAAATAATGAGAAAAGCATTGTTAGTCGGAACCCTATTCCTAGGTGCTGGTTTTTTTCGGGGTCAATCCTTTATTTTTAATGATTTCTTCAGTCACTTTTTTACACCTTCTGCAGGTTCTTTACTCTTTGCCCTACGTATTTGACGGACTATTGACAGGGTAAATAGAAAATCCCGTTCGTCTGCTTGAACCGAACGGGATTGAGAGAGATGCTTTGTATCAGTTGGGCAGGATGCGGACTTGGTGATCCGCGCTCCCGGGCTTACGCTTTTGCTTTTGGGGTGGAGGCTGCTTTGTCTTGCTGCTCTCTGACGACAGGGAGGGCGACTACCATTTCTGGGTTGATGCGTGATTGGGAGATGCCGTCTTCGTCGTAGACGTAGGCGGTTCCGCCGGACATGCCTTTGCCGACGTAGTAGTTTTAAGACTGCACGTATTGCTATCCCTTTTCTATTTGAATAGAGCTAGTTTTTTTCGCAGCTTTCTGAGTCTTTCCAATAGGATTAAACTGAACCGACTGAATCACCTCTTTTAGAACCGGAAGATTCTGCTGAATTAGTTTTTTTTGCGCGTCCGTCTCAGCCACAGAACCGAAGGTGAATATTATAAGTTCATTATTGTGGAATGTGCTCCAAGTAACTTGATGAAAACAGAACAAGTTATCTGTAGTTTGTTTGTAGCAACTCTGGTGGCTTCGTGCCCAGAGAATCTTGTTGAAGGTGTGATTTGAGAAAGAAAATTGTTCGTTTTTAGGGTGGTTCTCAGCATGAAAAAGGTCCTTCTTTTGTAACACTTCTAGAAGATCTTTCTCTGTGGCATTTTGATGGCCCTTTTTAACCGATCTTGTAATGTTGAATAATAGCGTAGAGGTTCCTGCTCCTAATCGAAATCCAAAGTAGTCTTTGTCAACCTTTGTGATGACCCAGGAGATTGGGATCTTCATATTAATAGCGTAAGAAGGCTTTTCGTCGAACTTAAAGTTGTATCGTTGTGTATAGCCGTTTTTCCATTCCTTAACCGGATCTGAGATGTTGTTAAACATCATTAAAGTTCTCAACTTTGGCAGAAAATTTTGAGAGTGCTTGAACTCTTGACTCTCGTAAAACTTAATAATCTTCTGACACTCTTCGATAGGAAGTTTTTTGACGTCTTCTCCTCCCTTCTTTAGTGCGTTGTTGATTTTTTGTTTAAGGGCTGGAAATTTTTCCTTTAGCTGAGCCTTGATTTGCTCCTCAATCAATGAGGTGGCTGGAGCGAATTCGGCTTGTAACGTTACTTCAAGTTTAGTGCATTTTTTTAACAGAGAAGGGTGAGCTTCGCCAATCGCCCGAAGATCATTTTGAATTGATTTTGAGAAGAAATAGGCCTTGTCGATAGCTACTCTTTCTTTAACAGTATTCTTCTGTTTCTGTGCTTGAACGGGAAGGCAAGTGAGAGCTGACGCCAATACAGATGTGAAAATAGAATACCTCATAATTGCTAGCAATTTACTTTTTTAGTTACAGGTGAGAATAGGGGGTGGGCGATAGTTTGCCAAGGAGAGAAGGGGTGGAGTTGTGCGTGAGTGTACAACTATTCTTTTGGCGTTGCGATGTTTTTGGAGCAAGCTTCAATCACTTATAGCAGCTGGGGATGTCAATTCTGACCATGTCTTCACATTCTTCGACTTCGTTAGTTTTATTGACCGTGGTGAATAGCATCCTCGACTATTGGTTGAATAGATGGATTGTTGAGAATGGCTGTGGGAGCGTTTGGTGATGTAGTGTGGGTAATTGACTTGCCCCTTCAGGGCGGTTTATTCAGTGCTATGGATACAAATGTTGGAAGAGGTGTTGTTGTTTGATAGGGTATGGTTATGCTTAGGGCTCTGTTAAAGAGTTTTTGATCGGAGGAGGATCCTTATTCTCCTCGGTATATAGAGGAGGAATCGTTGGGTATTGTTCGTGAGGAGTTACTTAATGCCTGGCATCTAAGTTTTCGCATATTAGCGCATATTAGGATTATATTTGTAAGATTAGTTTGACAAGTAGAGCGATGGGTGAAGAGGGGGGGAGGACCGGCGGCGGAAGAGCAAGCCAGCCATCGAGCACCCCAAGAGCAGTAACGAGCTGGGCTCTGGGACGGTGGAGCTAACCACCAGATTAACGTCTTGGCCGTTGTATTGGGTGCTGTCCTGTGTAGAAATGTTGTTGAAGTTGCTGGAGAAAGTCCCGGTGTCCAAAGGCATTACAGCGGTGCCAGAAAATAAAATTCGGTCACCAGAGTCAATCGAGTCGGGGTATAAGCTTGAGGTGGATTGTTTAAGGAGGAAGCCGTCGCTCTGGGTCCACTCGAACTGGTCAATGGTCCCCCCAGCAATTGGGATACCACCAAGTGAGATGTCGAGAATAAACCACCGGAGGCTACCAGACGAGAACCGGGTGGCACTATTTTGGTTGGTCCGAGCCCAATCACCGAAGTTCCCAACGCCGTCTATACCCGGCTGGACGCCGATTGCACCGATATGGGTGCCAGTGCCAGTGGGAAGTGAGGCGCTAGTGCTGCTTCTATCACTGGTGAGGTCGAGTATGGTCAGGTCGCCAGATATAGTGATGGTAGCTTGGGTGTCGTTGGTGGCGCCAGTTAGGCTGATAAGGACAGCAGCTTGACTCACTCCAACACTACATGCACTTATCGCTCCAGCTAATGCCAGGCCACGTAGTGCACCGATTTTTGTATTTTTTATCATAGTTTAAAAAGTTTATTGTTTTTCTTAAGGGGGCCTCCGGCAAGCTACGGTGATGCAGCAGTCAGCAAATACAAGTAGAGCTAGGCGAATTTTTGAGCGGGATGCCATCCAGTTCAAAAATTGAACGACGCTATACGCTGTATAGGGTGACTGAATACGAACCCCGTCAAACGAGCAACGCGAGATTGCTATTTCTTCTTAATTTGCAGGCCCTATTCATCAAAAAACTGCATTATCGAAGGTTGCCGGAAGTCCCCTTAAGACCCTCGGTCGAGGGCCGTATGGTTTCACTTTCGATACTGTGGTGTGGTGACATTGGCATTCTGTTATGGTTTCTAGCAGTTACTTTTGTTTGTTGCCACTGAGTTGCACCCAGTGAGAGCTCTTTGAAGAAAGCAGCTGGGTAAGACTCTCAAGTGTTAACTTATCCTGTTTCTCCCATAGCTCAAAGGTCTTAAACCTACCGTAGACCTTCTTTGTGAAAAGTGTGATTGCTAGGAATTTGCTTTTCTAGTTATATGGGAGACTAGGGATTGGGCGAGAGTTTGACAAGGGGAAAAGGGGGGTGTTGGCTCAAGAACCTATTGCAGACATCCGTTTTGCAAACGGATTTACTCCAAGGTGCACCTTCAATCTTTCAAGGGCACTCTAAAAATGTCCTATTGGTGCATATTCTCCCAAGAGAAGCCACAGCTTCCCCACTTCGCAATGCCAGTGCTATTTTTAGCAGCGGAAGAGAGTGGTATGGGGGCTATTTTCTTGTGAATCTGCCTCGTTTAAATCTCATTCCATTCTAGAACGAGGGTGCAACCGTCATCAAGTGGTATTTCGTCTGGTTTCCATTGAGGGCTTTGGTCGAACTCGTTTTGTCCAGTGCTAGGCATTTCTTGAGAGGACTCTGGCCATTGTTCAGCGTAATCTTCATCGGGCTGCTAAAAAAATTGCCTAGGATGCAATTTTGTTGGTATGAAAAAGCCCTCAGAAGGCTCCTGTCGACTGGCAACTGCAATACGGTCAGTGTCATAAATTGCCCCAAATCTTCCCCGAAAGTTTTCAGGGATTAGGAGGAAAATCCTCGTATCTATATAGAAAATGGGGAGCTTTCTTCTAAAAATGCATGGCATCTTAATTCATAAGCGAGTTGTGTAGTTTGAAGGTTACACAAATGGTCTAACTTTTACCATGGGTGAATTACTTAATGCCTGGCATCTAAGTTTAAGTTACTGGTTGTATTCCTTGTGGTTCATGAACTCCCAGATACGATCCATCCAAGTGTAGCTTCCCGTGCCAGGGGCGGCGCTGCGCTGGAAACAGTGGCCGCGGGTGACTAAGGTGTGGAGGTCGGACTGGATGCCCATGCGGCGTAGCTGCTCCCAGCACTTCACCGAATTCATCGCCGCCCAGCCATCCTTGTCCCCGTGAATGAAGAGCATGGGACAGGTCGCGAGGTCGAAGGAGAATTCGGGCACCAGTCTTGCCGAGTCGTCATTGCCACCAGTTTTGTTGTGGCGGTTTGTTCCATCGGTCAATGCGTATGCCGGATAGATGGCAACCGCCCATTGTGGTGTGCAGGAAATTCGGTCGATCTTGTCGATGGCTTTGTAGGAACGGCTCTTTGAACTGGTCGCCCCCATGAGAGCGAGGTGGCCACCGGCCGACGAGCCCATGATCCCGACGCGCTCGGGATCAAGCCCCTTGTCCTTGGCCTGGTTTCGTACGATGCGTATGGTTCGCTGCAGGTCCTGCCAGGCCGTGGTGTGCTTGGCCAGCCCACCCTTGGGACGCGGTGTGCGGTATTTCATAGTCACGACGGCCATCCCCTTTTCATTGAGGTAGCGGCGCACGGGTGCTACCTCAAACCCATCCGGATTGTTGCCGCCGTAGGCTCCACCCGAATAGATGATCTGGATTGCCTTCGTCTTGAGTTCCTTGGGCAGGTGCCATTCGAGGTAAGGCTCGACTTGATGATCCTGACGGTCTGGCATCTTGCCCTTGGGCCAGACATTTTCTTTGGAGTAAGCCCTGCGGGCCTCGTCGTTTGGGTAGCGGGATATCAGCGGGACTTCCTTGCCCAGTTGCCCATCGTAATTCATCTGACGGGTGAACTCGGTGACGCGGTCCATCCAATGGTCGTAGGCGGTGCCGTCCTCGCCCTTGTTTGGATCGCCCATGAAGCCATGCGGACGGTCGGCGAAGAGATGAATCTCCGCTGGGATACCCATGCGGCGAAGCTGGCGATAGATCTGAGTGGAGCCAAGGGGTGAATAGACGTCCTTGCCGCCATGGAAGAGGACCATCGGACAAGTCTTGACGTCAAACTTGAAGGCCTTGGTGAGCTTTACATCAATCGCATCGCCCTCACGCGTGTTGGGCCCGGTGAGTCCGTCGGTGAGTGCATAGGCGGTGTAGATGGGCACGGCCCACTGGATGTGTGCGGGTAGCTGATCAAGCTTATCCACCGGCTCGTAGGCCGGGGTGAGTGCGCTCGTGCCAAGCATTACGGTGAGATGGGATCCGGCGGATCCACCTAGGGCGCCGATCTTCTCCGGATCGAAGCCACGTGCTTCGGCTTTGCTGCGAAGCAATCGCACCGCGCGCTGCCCGTCCTGCCATGCGGACTGATAGATGGGAATATTTTTGGGTCGCGGTGTGCGGTAGATTAGATGGGCACAAACAAAGCCCTGTGCGGTGAGTTTATCGCCGATGGCATTGATCCAATTACTGTCGACCAGACTGTTGTAACCGCCGCCCCGGATCAGCAACACGCATCCGCCATTCTTCTTCGTTGGTGCCTTGTGCCACTCGATGTATGGCATGCGGTGCTTCTCGGCCTT
>JAVCKV010522478.1:0-11371 GCA_032274145.1 Herpochondria borealis | reverse complement strand
AAATAGTTCGAGGCTAAATAAATTATTATTTCGCCTCGAAATGTCAGACTCAGTCAGCGAAATATGTACCGGTCTACAAAATTTTTTAGACTAAAGTTCCAATAATGTACTTACTAGTTCCCAGGTTTTGATGTCTTGTAGTCTGTATTGTCATGTTTCGCCTTGCTACTGTTGGAATGTTAACATTTCTCATGCTTATTTTATTATTCATATCCATCGTCTGTACATGGCTAACGTTCACTATGGGTTTAGTGGTGTTGAAAAGGGTCCAGTTAGTGGTCTTTGCACCCTCCAAGGGTCCAGTTAGTGGTTTTTCTCATTTTAGAATCTCTTGGAGGTTGACAGACCAAGAGGACATACTGGGGTCCCGTTCCTGTAGGTCTAGAGTACAACCCTCTCGTAGGCAACCACATGCCAGCCATCTCTGTCAGATCATGTTGTAGATTTCCCACTTGTTACTTGTCTGCTCTTACTTTACTAGCAAATTATGTCTTTTCTTGAAAGTGATATACCTCACCATTTGATGGTTTGAGCTCTTTCAATTTATCACAAAAATGCATCATTCACTTTCAAAGCACCACTGCGAAATGGCAAGAAAGAACTCTTCTACAGATCAGTTGGATCCATTGCGATGCAACTATTCATGTATCCAGATGGGGGAGTTGTGCAACTTTCACTTTGCTGATTGTAGAGAAATTCAAAAAAGTTCATTGTGAATGATGATGAAGGAATAAAGTGCGGGGGCGCAGCAGCAATGAGTAGTTGGATTAGCCAGATTAGTTGGATTATTTCCAACAGACAGTACCAATACACCAGTACGCATACAGTGTGCTGTGTACTACAATAGAAAAGCTATATCAGCTTGGTACTAGGACACTGCACTCTGATTACTATGCAATAACCTGATAGATATATCTTTCCTATTCTCTGATGTGAAATTATGGATGATGTGCACTTGTGATGTTCTGTGGATTGGAAAATATGTCCCTTTCTGGCAGTACAATTTGCATATCACGGCTTTCAGGTAACTGTGACATTTTTAATGGGTGGGTAACAAATAGGCAGTCAAATCAGGTAGTAGAGAAAGATCTGATCACAGAGTTCCCCCAACTTTTGCTCCTCCTTTGTGGCACATTGAGGATTCCAAACAGTGAAACAAGAAAGGCTAATAGTAGCACAGAAATGTTATGAGGGCACTATGTAGGCTGTGCTGTTATCAGAAGGAATTTCAGATCCCTATGGAGCACTAGCCAGAGCTCTGAGATATATTTTCTGCTGCAGATCATCTCCTGGTTTGTTTCTTGTTTCTAACAATGATGTCCACAAAGAACACAGGCAACTCACTCCTCGCTCCCGCAGCTGTTTCAGTTGAACTATGGTCTGCACTGTCGGAGGAAAGTTTGGGGTTCATCCACACTTGATATTATCACCCATGGAGAAAGTAAACATCACATCAGGCAACAATTCCTGGGGCCCAGGATAACACGCCCCCCCCCCCCCCCAAAAAAACAAGGAATAGAATGAAGTAGTTGGTGTTACATGTACCTGGGTAGATACAGTAGTGTATCGACCGTTAAAACAACAGGAGTTTTCAAAAAGTCAAGAATAACCGTTACCAGTACGAAAGTCACACAGTTGGGTTGTTTTATCCTTCCAACTTCCAACTTCCAACGACACCGAAGATGAAGATGAACTCATTCTGTTCTTCCGGAGAAAGAACCCAGATTGACTGTAGTTCGGCTTAAAGGCTCGTCCAACGCCCAAGGCGAAGAAGTAGACTCACTCACAAGCAATATGGGTGCACACAGACGAAACAATTGTAGCCGTAACTGGCTCTTCCTCCTAGCCATTTTGCCCATCTTCGCAGCACCAGTCCATGGTCAACATGATGTCACGACCTTGTCAGGATCGGGATCGGAGGCTCTATGCGTCGAATTGATCATGGATTTGATGCAAGATCGTGCATATCTGCCCACGCGATTGACCTACCGCAATACGGGTGGAAACTTTACAGCAAGTCAACGGGATTTCGTTAACGCGGTCAAAGAGTCATCTTCCTCCAACATTGCACCGGTTTCATTGCACTTTGGTGCCAGTCATGTTCCACTCTACTCGTCTTTTTATCAAGAATTGGCAGATGCGAACAAGGCAGTGATGCACTTTCCATACACTCTGAGCACAATTGGGCTCTTTCATAACATTCCGATGCAGGATCCTTTGAACCTGACTGTCTGCACAGTTGCGCGAATATTTGCACGTCAAAATGTAACGACGTGGTCAAATGAGGGCATTCTGCGAGAGAATCCAAACCTCCCCCCGTCGTTGTTGGATAAGGACATTGTTGTGGTCCGTCCCGATACAGCGTCTCATGTGACGGCTGGGTTGTCAGAGGTAGGTTCGGTTGTTACCTGATACACGATATGTGGGCATTCTCAGAGTTCTGTGCTGTTGTTTTCCGCAATATTCTGCAATGCGTCTGGATGGGGACTCCTTTGCAACAAACGCCCGTTGCTGCTGTGATATCTGTGTAGTGCTTTTTTACCTCTGGCAAAGTTCAAGTCCTAAAACCTGTTGCTCACACTCCATCTGATTTCACGACTCAACACAGTATCTGAATAAGGCTTGCCCTCAAGTTTGGTCGAGCGACATGGTTGGCCCTGATAGCAAATGGGCAGCTGGGACTCAAAGTTGCGAATCAATCGAAAAATTGCCTACTTGCGTAGCAGATGCCGATGTAGGTGCTGTCGGCTTTGTCGATGTTACGCACACAAGCGGGTGGAGTGAGACTTTGCATGAAGTCCCCTTGAAAAACAAGGAAGGTCGTTTTCAAACGTCAAGCCAGTCAAAAGCGTTGGGGGGCGTTGAAGCTGCGGCAGAGGCAAATCTTCCTTCAACCACCACAGCTGATTTTTCATCCGCAACACATGTGTATCAAGATGGTATAGATACGTGGCCAATTGTCATGATGAATTATGTCTATTTACCCCAAGATATGAATCATTTGCCACCACGTCAACAGGGGCTCACATTGGCGTTTCTGCAGGCTCTGTTTGACCCGAGCTACGTATTTGAATGTAGCACAGCATTGAAGGTAGTACCTGTCCCAAGTCAAGTCCGCTCGGTAGCACGGGAGGGTATCAAGACACTCAAGGAAGCGAATACTAATGCTACTGACTGGGCCTTTGAGTATTCGGTGGGGCCGCTCATGTCAGGTGATTTGGTTCTCTCTGACAGACGACAATCATATGCCAATCTGGAACGACAACTGTTACGGGAACAGATTGACGCAATTTCCAATCAGCAAGGTGTGCCGCAATCGGTTCATACGGACATTCAAACTTTGAAAGATCAGGAAACACTCTTGCACGCAACTGTGGACACTCTGAAGAACGATGTACAACGTCTCATCGCTCAGAAGGAAAATTTGACTGATTCAATCCAAAAGTTGGACACGGAAGTGCAAAACGTTATGCACATTTTGAATCAGGTGGTCGGAAGCAACATTACACGCACTCCAACCATTGCTCCTATCCAGGCACCATTGCCTGCGACGCCTGCGCCTTTTGAGCGAGATGTTGATTTCGATACGCTTGACGACGACACGCCAGTTGAGAGCAATGAAGGCCTACCGGTGTTCACATCGGACGACCAGAATCATATCGAGGCAGCTCTTGTGTTGGCAGCACTGAGCTTCGCATGTTGGGCTATTTTCTTCGTTTGGAAGACGTGGCGCTTTTTTCTGAACCCCTGGCCGAACCCCAAGAATGGAGACTCGCTTATGTATGAAACTGACTGAACAAGGAGGCGCTGTCCCAAGGATCGTGCTACGTTGCTCAGAGTAACTTCTAGTTGAAGTGCGGCTGCGTTTGTTAAAAACAACAGAGAAACAATTCGTGGACAGCATCAGCTTTTAATTTATAAAGAAATTGATATACAGGTCTTTCTTTCGTTGTCACTGTTCTCTTTACACTTTGGACACATTTCGCCGCTAGCCATTCATGTATTCTGAAGACAGAAGATAAAGCAGTTGGAGCAGTATCACTCCAGCTAGCAGTATTGTCAACCCTAAACACGAAGGAAAAAGGCGCCAGTCTGCTTACTATTCAAAACGAGATTGATGTTAGAGGTGGCATCTGCATGATATATGGGTCACCAGCACGCTGCAGGTTACGGCCACGGAATGTGTCGCTTCTAAAAGTCGGACCAGGACTGGACTGATGATTCACTAACTTCTTCAGCAAGGGAGTCCATTGTTTCTGATAAAGCGTGCAGCAGCATGTGAGCCAGACTTTCCTTTGGTTTGGCATCGGGAATGCCGCCAGCACCAGCGTAGTAGAAGGGCAACGGGAGGTCAACGGACATTTTCTCCCTCCCAGTATCCATGACAAAGGTAAGGTGGACACCTTGCGGGAGAGGCTCAACAAGTCCACGCAGAATATCATTCCCCGTGATTGGCCCTGCACTCTTCCAATCGGAGGGAAGGAACACGGCATCATTGTTCTCTTTGGCGTGATCATCGCAGAGGTAAACAACCAGAGAGTCTCCGTCTTGTTGGACAGTCTCGAGCATGCTGCGAAACTCTTTCATAATATTCTCCCGGGTAAGCTTCTGGGTTCGGCGAAGTACGCAGATTTCTGTCTCCACAAAACCATGATACTGCTGTAGAAAGAGCTTGAATCGATCTGTTTTCTCCACTGAAGCCGGGTCTTCTCCCGATGAAATCAAGACAGCCCTCTTGTGATGATGCGGACTATTCTCGTTTACAACAATCTCAATTGGAGATCCGTACTTGTGCGACAGGGGTCGACTTGAAGTGACCACCGCATTGATTGAATCAGCTAATGCAGGCCAGCTCTTTAACGAGGTTTCATGTTGTCGCTTGGAAAAGCTGGCATCTGCTAAAGCAGGCCAACTCTTTAGTATGTACGCTTCTCGCAGCCTAGACAACAAGGAATGTGTGTCCTGAACGCGAATGGAGATGACCTTTGATGGAATGTACACGACAGCCAATTCGTCATCGGCCTCGACAGAGTATGGGAGGCGGAGCGATGCCCTTCCATCACAGAACATAGTGATCTTCTCACTTTTGGTCATGGGATTGACAAGTGTCTCAAAGACATCTTCCGCATAGATCGGGGCTCCATCGTATGCTGTGAGGAAAACTTCTGATCCAGTACCTGTGTTCATGCGGATAGCGTACGAAGGAGGGAAGGAGTCACGCAAATTGTGAGTGGCCGGTTGCGAAGATAATTGCAATGGCGAAATACATGCATGCCTCATACCTTGGCAGTAGATGAAAGCATGGTCTCTTCGTCGAGTTTTTTGTTGGACAGCTTTCATAGCATAGAGAATGGCTTCGCGGGTGCACTCCTTTCCTTTCAAGATGAAAATGTCCTCTTCCTCGAACCCAGATTTTTCAATTAGAAAGATCTTCATTGCTTTCCAATCGTCTTCATCACTGGAGTTTGGAAGCAAGAACAAGGCTCTCTTCGTTTGTCCTTTCGTCAATTCAAGACGAGTGTGTGCATCAATGGGCCTAGAGGAGGAAAAGGAGGGAATCAGCTGCGACGGTGCGGGATCTCCGACATCAGCATTACAATGATTGATGTGAGTTCGCATCCCCATAATCAGCTTTCGCAGGTTGCTCTTCGGATCATAGGCCCAACAAAAAGCCTTCGTCGGACCAACGATGATATCAACATCCGCATGGGTTCCATAGTGCTTGTCTTCTTTTGTAGAGATGGCTTCAGCAATGTCTGCTGCCACATTGCTGCTGGGTTTCGCGCCAGCTCGACGCCGAGCTGCCTTCTCGGAAGCTGCGCGGGAGATTCTACGATCCTCGAATTCTGGCAAGGCCTTCGTCGAGGCCTTCTCAGATTGCGCGCGAGTGAGTTCATGATCCCCGAGTTCCATTGACATATTCAATACAGCCTGTTCCGAGGCTGCCCGAGAGAGCTTAAGATCTTCGATTTCCATTGAAATCTTCGACGCAGCTTTCACAAGACACTTCAAGGAAGAGCCCTCCCTGACCAAAGATGGTCTTTCTTTTTCGTCAATCTTCTTCAAGCATCGTGATGCAAGTTGCACTGGGAAAGATGCGCAGCACCCCATGAGCGCATCGACAGGCTCTTCCAACAGGACCGTCGTCGTACCCTCTTGTTCGGAAAGACAAAACAAGAGCTCAGATTCAGTTAGAGTCCAGCCCGTTGTAGAAGGGTCACCATACTTCACGATTACTCGATCATGCTGGCAACTAGTAGGGGCATGGATGTCTCCGGACAAGGCCGTTTTCGGCGAATGACCTTCCTTTGGCGACTCTTGTTCGCTGAAATAGACAATCAATGCGTCTCCCAGCTTTGTGTCTTGCGCCATGAGAGAAAGTGCTTCCAGGACTTGTAACTTGCTGTCTGATGGTTCATGATAGACAGCGTCGAAATGTGGTCCCAGGTACTGTTGAAGGCTCTCAACGTTGCTTCCAATCAATAGAGCCCTTCTCGACACCACGGACGGACCTTTCCACGGAATCAAGTCGTTAGTGGTACCCCGAAAGAAGATAGTCTGGTCGGTTATGTGGTTCAACAAGTAGGACCACTTGATGGCGTAGTTAACCTTGTTCAACACTCGAAGGATGCTTGAGATGAGACTGACACTATGACCGTCAGAAATCTTGATCCGAAACACAACCTGGAGGGAACCAGCTGAGCTCTTTGCGGTTTTCATTATGTCACTCTTGTTGAATGGGCAAGACGAGTCCAGCAATGTGGAAAATAATTGTTCTACGGCTTGGAAATCAGGCAATGGAATGATCAGTTGCTTGATCCATGAACTTGTGGGAAAATATGATCGTTGAGAGAGTTGGGAAGATGAACCACAGTGACTTTTTGGGTCGATTTTATGCCGGTCTTATTGTCAAACCAGTCTTTTGTTGTCACACAGAGTGGCTTTTTGGTTCGTCGGGTCACACAAAGTGCATTTATCGATGGCGATTACTATCCCTTTTTGTGCTCGAACGAGAAAAATGAAAGGGCTGAATAGTGTCCCAATCATAATACTCTGAGCTTCACAAGTCATTTGGGAATGAAAACAAGTTCTTCACTTAGAATATTGATTTAAAGCAATATTGATGGTCGGAATTAGAGACGAAATTGGTTACACAAGTCATTTGGGCATGTCAGTTGTGAACGATAGCAATACGTCCGGGCAGAAAAGGTATGATGTGTTGGATGTCGATTTCGGTTTGCTGAAGTCAGAAGGACCACCAAATTCGTCTAAGATACGCACCATCGGACACAGGAGTCATCCTTCTTCTCAAAGTTGAAGAGGTCCAAATTACGCACAGGGTCTTATATGTTTGATTCCTCACTGACTTGAACACTTAATAGAGAACCGTCATTTCAATTCCTTGGGCATCATTTCGGAGGATCTTGATAAATTGAACCCCTCGATTAAATATTGATTTACTCTTGGGATCGATTTTACTTAGGGAAAAGACAGACTGCGGGACAAGAATCCTTTAAATGTTGTCCCGATATTCTGATTCGTAACCAATGATAAACGGGGAAACGTGAATCTAGAGGACGGATACACAGGATTGAACCCTTGCCGAGCTATCGAGCCCATGCGCATACAAATCAGTCCGATAGTCAAGTTTTGAACCAGCCAAAATTGCTGTGTTGGCGCTACAGTTTTGGGTTTCAGTTGACCGTTTCCTCAACAGGATTGTTGTAATCGCTAGAGAGGTATTCACAACAAGCGCTTCATTTCTATGCAGAGCATGAATCCATATATTTCTGCGAAGCAGCAGCATCAGCAGCAGCATCGCAAGATCCGCGGAAGAGGCGCAAGGGATGAACTAGATGGGAATATATACGATGGCGACGAGCTTGAAGAAAACAGCGAGGAGAAGATTGGGAGAAACAGCAGAAAGAGCAAGTCGAAAGGACGAAAGGCAAAGAAGGAGAAAGAAATGACATTGGATATAGAGCACGAGAACCAAGAGGATGCTATGCTTGATGCTCCCAACAGGCAGAGGAAAAGGTTCTCCATTTCCGAAGAACGCCGTGTCTCGATTAATCGCTTGGACGCCGCTCTTGGGCTCGATCCCACGCTTCTCGATCCACCGGAGTCCACGCTTCTCGATCCACCAGAATCACCTCCACCTCCTTCGCGTCACTCAAAGTCAGCCCCTAGAGACAGACCATCAATCCTCGATCGAATGATATCCGACGATGCGCTTGCATCTCCTCCGCCAGCTTCTGCTTTCTCCAAAGTGAAAACAACAGTTCGTGGCTTGAGCGCATTCAAAACCATCACATCTACAACCCCCGCAGCGTTTTTGCAACCACAACAACCTGATTCGGTGCCGACAATGATTGAAACGGCCGGTGAAAGAAGGCGCAGAAAGTCTTCACGGCGAAAATCAACAGATGTTGCGTCATCAAAAACCCCAGAGGTTCTGCCTCTGACAGAGGGAAATCTCACCCGCTCCGGATTACAAAGTGAGGATGTTGGACCACCAACCCGCAAGACTTCCAAGCCAATACCTCATCACGATAGACCGCTGGTTCAAAAACGGAGCCGACCGCGAGCCAAATCACTGGGAAAGCAGCGTCGCCGTCGTCCCAGTACCAGTACCAGGGGCGGACAGGGGGAGTCGCTGGAGAAGGAAAGCAAATCGCGAGTTTCGAACAAAACCAAACCTACTGATTCCGATATCACCCAGCTGAATGACAGCAATTCGTCACGGCAGAGTCCTTCTCTTTACAAATTTGTACAGCTTCGAGTCATTGCTCAAGTCGAGTGCCCGAAGCCTTACCTTCCTGAGGAGGACTCGCCAGTGACTGCCTCCTTTCTCAAAGTAATGAAGACCCAATCTCCAACTTGGGGTGCTCTGGCCAAGGAGCTCTCGCAGGGCATGCACTCCGTAGAGATGCCTATTCTATCGTTTTCGCATCCGACTAGTCCAGATGAGACTATCCAGTTTGGCTGTAGCAGTGGCGGGCAAAGACGAGCCATTCTGATGAGCAGCGGGCATGAACAGCAAGTGAGACGCATGAGAGATGCTTTAATCTCCAGTATGAATTTTGCCAAGAGCAGCATCACGGAGCTATTGGATCCAACCAAAGCAGAGATATTCGACGTTTTCAGAAGAGTGTCGCAAACAATGGACTCTTTTGATTCGCTCCTAATTTACTTTGTTGGTACGTCGGTCCCGCATTGTGTCGCAAACTGCTATGACTAGTCTTTATCATCACCCTCTCTAACACCTCTTCTGTCTGGAAGGACGTGATTTGGAAGCATCAGCGTTACAACCCATCCCTAACAGCGACCCACGCATTCTGATACCTGCCGACCATGATGTTGCAGGTTTTGTAAATGAATCCGATTTCTGGGAGCAGCTAGTCAAACCCATTCAGCGACATGTGGAAGTTACCTGTGTACTCGAT
The DNA here is from genome assembly GCA_032274145.1 of Herpochondria borealis. Lineage (NCBI taxonomy): Eukaryota > Rhodophyta > Florideophyceae > Ceramiales > Ceramiaceae > Herpochondria > Herpochondria borealis. Next base: position 1,925 of record JAVCKV010522478.1, on the reverse strand, counting down.
TGTCATCTCCCAGCGAACGCCTTTGATTTAAACCACAAACTTGAGGAGGCGGCAGCACCACTCGCTCGCCCTGGAATGCTACAAAGGTCTTCCTCATCCAGATCTCAGCATCAGGACGAACGGGACATGATTAACGCTTTGGGTGGAATGCTGGAGTTTGCAACTGATCTTGCTGAAACGGATCCAATCGCGCGCCCACATCTCCAGTACAACCGTGACAGAAGGGCGAGTCGAGCCAATGCACTGGCTACACTGCTCAACGTAAAGCCACACTATGGCGCGCACGCATCCTTGCAGCTCATCACAACGACATCTGTTGAAGGGAGAGATCAACCGGGAGAAACAACCGCCGCATTTGTCCAAGTTTTGACCGATCTTGATGCCCATAAGATCACCACCGAATCATTGCTCTTTCACATGAGGATGCACATATCACCCAATCGTATCCCGCAGATAAAGTCACCTCGGCCCATTGACTTTCACTCGCCCTTTATGTTGTATGAAAACAAGGGAACAGGCACACGAAGGGCACTTTTGGTTGGTATTAATTATCCAGATTTTCCTTATACTGGTTCACCCAATCCAGAACTAGCAGGAACTACTGCTGCCGAGTTGGAAGGTTCCCACGTTGATCTCCAGTGTTTCAAGTTGTTCCTACGCCAAACACATGGATATCTTGAGCGCGATCTCCTCGTTTTGATGGATGACAGCAAAGCCGAAACCCCCACGCGAGGCAACATTATGGCTGCATTGCGAACATTAGTCAGCTTGAGCGAACCCGGTGATTCCGTGGTCTTCTATTTTGTTGGAGAGGGTAGCTCGGACGCCCAGAGGGAGTGTATTCATCCTTCTGATTTTGCAGAGTTTGGAGTCATTTCTGGTGACAATATCTGGCAAGAATTGGTGGAGCCAATGTCAGAAGGTGTTCGAATCACGTGCCTCATCGACGCACCAACTGCAAAAGGCAATATAATTGAGTTACCGTACAGCTTCGAAGCCGACGATGAACAAGCCAAGATTTTCATTCCAGCAACCGTTCATGTTGTTGGAAGCACTAGTGGCAGAATTACCAAACCGTTTCTGCAAGCAATGATGCCCGCCAACCACAGCAGATGGTTGCCAGCGATTGATAAAATGCAGGATCTTCTCACCGATAGTGCATCGCCGGATGCAAAGGTGGTTTTGTCGTCTTCGCGGAGGCTGCATCAACAGAGCGCTATTGAGATGATGCCACAGGAAGGACATGGCGCTAAACGGGCTCTTTTGATCGGGATCAACTACGGTTATCAGTCTCGTTTGGAGTTGCAACATAGTCACGAGGGACTTGGAATGTTCAAGATGTTTCTGCAGCGTTGTCATGGCTTGACTGCGAACGACATAACTGTACTTCAGGACCGTGGTCTGGAGAAACGCCCAACGCGACGAAACATTGTCCATGCCATCCACGAGCTAGTAGACAAAACGCTGCCCGGAGATTCATTGTTTCTCTACTACTGCGGACATGGCAACGCAATGCTTGAGAAAGCGTTTGGTTCCCATGGACTTGCCGTGGGGGAAAAGCGGGAAGCTGCTTTCGTTCCATCTGATATCGATGACACTGGTCGCAATGCCATCGTCGATGACGAGTTGCTAAACATTTTGGTGAGACCCTTACCTGAAGGCTCGACGTTAACCTGCGTCACAGACTGCTTTAACTCAGATTCGGCCATCAATTTACCATACACTTACCGACCGCCCGTCAAGCGAAAACAAGTGCGATCCACGAGTCCGTTCCGCCGGCTCAGTCTCGGGAACTCACTTTTCCAAAGCTCCGAACCGAGCAAGAAGGGAGCAGGATCGTTGTCCAATATTATCAGTGGAGCTTGGTCTAGTTTGAAGGATGAGACTCACGACTACAACAGTTCGAGGACTCACGAATACAGTAG
>JAVCKV010522367.1:0-11372 GCA_032274145.1 Herpochondria borealis | reverse complement strand
ATCAAAAGAAAATAGGAACTGATCGCTACGTGGGCCAAGAGATTATAGGCTCAACCGGAGATCGACTCGGCACAGCAGGGACTATTTGTGGTGGTGCGGAAGACAGTGAAGGAAATTTACTTTTGATGCTGGGAGCCGCTTCTGGCAACGTGAAGTCGCTGAGCTATAATTTAACAAGCGAAAAGTGGGAAATACGCATCAGAGAATCGAGAATACGGACGCGAGACGGCACTCGCTCTAATCTGTCGATGGGCTTCTCCGGGAATCTCTTTATTGCCGGCTTCGGAGCAAATGATCAAGTCGCCTTGTACGAGCAAAAGGCTGCCAAACCTGGTGAGCCATAGACAAAAAGAGCAGGATTCAGATTTCCTCATGATGTTTGTACGAGCGTTTCACGCATGCAGTGAGCAATAAAGCTCAACACATACCACGATCGAGTGCAGCTTACACGCACCGAGTACCAATCAGAGCGTATGGCCTCGAGGCATGAGTCTTTACCTGGAACATTGTCTGCTCCATGTTGGCCTCATATTTAAGCTGAAAAGATTCGACCGGAAGCTTCGCAGCTCCCCCATGACCTTGCAGACTACTTAATTAATAACAGATCGATTGACCCATGGCCTCCGCCACACTTCCACTTTGTACGGCCCACTGGACGCTTGTTAATTATACGCGGTGATGTTCTATGAACATAAAACCACTGACATATTGCACAGCCAATCAGATTGCACAGAATACAGAACATCCTTTTGGGGTTATTGTTCGTCGAGTGCGTTACTTCCATCATACCCCACAACAAAGACAGAGGAGCTGGCGCACAAACCACCATGATGCCTGTAAACGAGCACGATGACAGTTCTCGAAGCGAGGAAGACGCAAAAGACAGTCCCACCCCACCAGATGAACATGTGCAGATTCTTGCAAAAAGGGAGACCAGAGCCGTCATCCTACTGCGGCTGTGGCTCCTCCTGGCTCTGATCGCCGCCACCATTGTTGTCTCCATTTCTGTGTTTTGGTACACAAGCAATCGCGAGCAGAATGATTTTCAAAACGCTTTTGACGGAAACAGTCTCAAGATCATCGAAAATTTCCAAACAGTCGCTTTACATCGCTTGGGTGCGGTGGCCTCGTTCGGTATCACCATAACATCCTATGCCGTCAAAACAAATGCAACGTGGCCTTTTGTGACAATTCCCGACATGGAAGCTCGATCGGCGCACATTTTGAGTCTGGCGGATGCCTTATCAATCACCTTCGGGCCAATCGTTAGCAGCGAGGACCGCCAAGAGTGGGAGGAAACTTATGTACCGGAGAACATTGGTTGGTTCGAAGAGAGCTTAGAGTACATCGAGAGCATGGCCGATGCATTTCCTTCTGAGCAAATCAATGTGCCCGACGCGCCTACTAATGCATCTGCGACATCGCCACCACCCGCATACGGAATGCCTGATTTATCCAGCGGGAAATCTCGAGACAACAGCACATTAAATCCAATGCCAACCGAAATTGTGGGGCCTCAGATTGCGAAAGAAGGTCCATACATTCCGTGGTGGCAGCAATCCCCTATCACGAGAGCAGGAGGAAATTGGTTCTTTAACATTGACCTTCAAAACGACCCAACATTTGATGGAAATTTGCTAGCCATGCTCGGTCGAAAGCGTGCGGGGATCGGTCGCATGGTAATGTCTGGCTATGGAAATTCATTGCCAACTAGCGCATTCTACTATCCAGTACTAGCAAGTCTGGACAAAGACGCTCCAGTCGCCGCGACTCTGGGAACCTTGGTTTATTAGGATACCTTCTTTGTAAATATCTTGCCACAAGGGGCCGATGGAGTAGTGGTGGTTCTCCAGAGCACCTGTAATGAAGTTTATACGTTTCAAATTGATGGTCCCGACGTCCAATTCCTTGGGGAAGGGGATTTGCACGACAGTGACTTCGATGGTACAAAGAGAGAAGTGTCCTTTACTGCTTTGATCAACAAAGCAGGTGGAATTTCTTATTTGGGCTTTCCCCTGGATACAGATGGCTGCCAGTATACTCTAAATGTTTACGCCTCTGCCGAAATGAAGGAAAAGTTCATTTCAAATCGCCCCGTTTTGTTTACGATGGTGGGCATTTTCATTTTCGTCTTCACATCACTTCTTTTCGTCTTGTACGACCGAATTGTGGAGCGTCGGCAGCGTTTGGTTCTAAATGAAGCTGAGCAGTCCGGAGCAATTGTTTCGTCCTTGTTCCCAGCAGCGTATCGTGAACGTCTTATGCAAGCCAATGCAAACGCTAAAGAAAAGGAAATTGCGCCGAAACTGTCGACCTTTAGGGCGGTGTTTCCGATTGATCCCTTTGCGCCCAACAATTGCGAAGAAGATGGCTATGGCGATTTGGACGCAGAGCCTATTTCCGACCTTTACAAAGAATGCACAGTCTTCTTTGCTGACATTGCGGTAAGTACTCACCATCTTCTCAATGAGATAGTGAACCCATCTCACATTCATAACGCACCAGGGCTTCACGAAATGGAGCTCGACTCGCGACCCTTGTGCTGTTTTCACTCTTCTCCAGGCACTCTTTGGTGTATTTGATAGGTAAGAGCATGCGTTTTGACTCCTCTTGTGTTGTAGACTGATGTTCGAAATGTCTAGCTAATAAACCATTCATATTTTGTGGGATCACACAGAATCGCCAAGAGACGCCTTGTGTTCAAGGTAGAGACCATTGGTGGTTGTTATCTGGCAGTTACTGGTTTACCTGAACCGCAACGCGATCACGCAGTGAAAATGGCAAAGTTTGCAAACGAGTGCATGCTTGCCATGAGCAAGACAACAGAAAATTTGGCTTTGAAACTTGGAGAAGGGACGAGAGATTTAGCTCTTCGTGCTGAGCTGCACAGCGGAAAAGTCACGGCCGGTATTCTTCGCGGCCAAAAGTCTCGATTTCAGCTTTTTGGTATGTATTAGCATTTCTCAGCTCGCTCTTTGCAAACGCTCCGACATGGCATTCTTATCCATTTTATTTCCTTTGTGCAGGCGACACTGTGAATATAAAGACATACGGCCGTGTGATTGCAGATAACGTAAACAAAAACAAATACACGCACACACCACGTTACGTCTATACGTTGTACTCACTAAGACAGTTAGCCGAAGCCATCGCCATCGTTCCATCGCGGAACGACCGACTGGGTGTCTATATCGTTATTTCCTACACCTTATTGTAGATTGTCGTTGCAACATGCAACAGATCGTAGATTGTAGATTGTGGTTACAACATGCAACCGATTGTGAGCTCTCCATAGATCCTTCGCTCGCCCCGCGTAGGCCTCACTCGGGAACACTAAGGATATCTCCATGACCTACTTTCTTCACTTTTTGACCTCCAAAATTATCAGGAATAATCATGGGCATTCTATTAAGCAGTTTGGACAATGTTTTCTTGCATTGATGATCAAAATAAGCGATTTGCAATAGTTATGGACCCTGCAGTGGTTTATCTAGGTGAAATAACACGAGAAGCCTCCCCAATCTTCAATAGACCTCCTTTTTGACCTCCAAAATTATCAGGAATAATCATGGGCATTCTATTAAGCAGTTTGGACAATGTCGTCTTGGATTGTAGCTGCAACATGCAACAGAAACACACAGATACGGTTCGTTCCGATCAAGCAAGCAAGAAGCACATCAATGGAGCGACATTGTCCTCAACAACAACAGTGCCATCAGCGAAGCTATTCCAACAACGGCAAACGAAGCAGCAGCAGCTGCCGTAACAGCAGCGTCCTGTTTTCTCTCCTTTTTCTTCTTTCCATCACAACGACTGTAACAGCAGCAGCAGCAGCAGCAGCAATCGAAACTATCACGTCACTTACAGCAGCAACATCAACAGAGAATGACAACGAAACGAATAATACCACAAGAATACGCACAACAGCAACATCCACATCATCAGCCACCAAAGATAATGACAAAGAAGAGGGTGGCAGCAGCGATGCTGCCGATGCTGATGTCGATAATGACGAGCCACCGTTGGAAATCTCGTACGTATTGGAACCCTTTGAACAGCTCTACGAAGTTTCTCTCTTGAATACGAATAATAATAACAATCTCGACGAAAAGAATACTGGAAGCAAGAACAATGCCACTGCCGTTGCTTCTGCCAGAAGAAGGATACTGGAGCGCACGAGCGATTCCTTGTTTGGAAAAGGTGCTGCACGAGTGTTAGAAATTATACGTGCGATATCAATTCTCAGTGCGGTGTGCGCCAGAAACAGCCAGAACATTCTGCAGACCGACTAATGATCCCGACTTTGTTATCCCACCAAACTTCTTCAACGATCAACCTTCTGCTTCAGTATTTCGTGATGACACTCCGGTACGACAACATCGCAATAGCAATGCAAGAACAAGCGAACCTGACCGCAACCATCACCGAGCAAGCATGATGTCAGTCGATGATGATCCTGAGCACGAAGAAACCAGAGCGGGAAACGTAGCCAATCGAACCACCACAAGTGTACGTTCGTTGATGACACGTTTAAAGGACCGTGTGAACATCAGCCGAATTCAAGATTCGATAGCAGCCATAACAATGGAACAAGAGTCTGAAGATCCTGACCCAGATTCAAGTGAAGTCGATACCACGAATGTATCTGCATCGCACTCAGCACAGGAAGTCGACAATGATATTCCACCTGATCTAGAGCCAGTCGAACCGGTTCCAGTTGAACCAATACCAATCGACAATGCTTCTACTCCTCCAGTAAGTATTCCAACTCCAAGATCCGGATCCAGTGACACCCTTGACAAAGCAATTGCTCGCAACAAATCGTTGGATAAACTGAATAGACTAAGGGGAAAAACATCGCAGCGAGTCGTACAAGAGCGTCAAGGCCAACGGACCCGAACTGGAGTTACAGTCGAAACAGTACCTGAAGAAGACGGATTTAATGTCGTTGATAAAGACGACGTCCCGCCTCCACTGGAAGTATCCCCCATTACAATGGAGCCTGATACAACTCGACGTTTCACTCCCAGTGACTCCTTGAGAAGGGTCAGAAAACGACGACAAGAAAGAGAGTTAGCACAACAAGTGCAAATTGCTAATGAACTCGACAGCGACTTTGATTCCGAACTCGATGACGAATCTTCATTTGAAGAATACGCATCCGAAAAGGCTGAAGAGCGAGCAAGCACTCTCCCAGACCGTAGCAATCGAAAGAAGCGCAACCCCAAGTCAGCAGCGGAGAAGCGATACAAAGATAAATGCAATCTCAGAGCTGAACGGGCTTACCAGTTGGAACGACGACGTCGCAATAGCGAACATCAAAACGTCGATGAACTTTTAAGTGACCTGCACAAACTCCGTAAGGAAAATGCCGAACTTCGCAAGGCACCAACAAGTACAGCTGCCGATCGTGAAGCAGCTCGCCGAGCTTACAACGCAACTCTCAACAAAACAGTCAGTTTTGAACGTGCTCAGAATCAAGCAGTTTTGAATTCTGAAAATGAAGCAGCACGAAAAGCAGCCGCACGCGCAGCAGCAGCACTTGCAGCAGCGAATGCAGCAATAGATGTTGAAACCTGGTCTGACTACGACGACGACCACGACGACGTTCTCTTGGCTCTTGCGAGAGCAAAACTCCAAGCCAAGTTGTCAGCAAGTCTCAACAAAGGGGCGGTAGACCGTGTCGAAGTTCTTCATCTCCAGACTGTCGATACAAGACGAGTACAGAAGCACATGACTTGGTCCAAAGCAATTCAGCAATCCTTTTTGTGCAGTGCCGAAACGCACGAATTACTTGAACGAGACACTCTTCGTCCAACAGGGGTTCGCCTTCAATCTGAATCAATCCGATTGGCCGTGTCTCAATTTATCCTGCAGTACATAAGCGAAAGCGTCAAGAACACAGTCTTAACAACAACTGACCGAGACGACCCATCCGAGATCTTAATCGCATTGTTCAATCATTTCCGCCGCATAACAGTCGGTCGCATGAACAAAGTGCAGCGTGACCTCGACGATATTACCATCCGTTCCGATGAAACTGCAAGCCAGCTTGTCAACCGTATGGGAAATGCCATTTCCACGGCACGAGGATACAACTTTCAGTTTACAAACGGCAAACTTGTTGACATGTACCTCAATGCCATTGGCACTGACCCGCGATATATGGCCGTCCTTACTCCATACTTACCAGTACGCGACGAAGAAACACGAGCTCATGCAAATGACAATGTGAGAAACGCCGGTGAAACGGTAACCAGTTCTCCTGAATCTGCACTTTCGTACGAAGACATCGTCAACAGTGTCAATCTTATTGACACCATGCAACGAATCAGCTCCGATAGGAACAACACCAACCAGCGTCGCAACAGTACAAGAACTGAACGTGCCAATGCGGCCAAAGTTTCAGCCAACAATTACAACAAAGTTACCAAGTGCTTTCATTGTGGCCAAAACCACAGCATCTCCGCCTGCAAGGACCCTGCATTGACTCCCGAGATAGTTGCGAAACTTTGGGAAAAGTTTAATAAAGAACGTGCCAAGCGTCGCGCAGAACGCCGTAGCGACATCGACAAGGCCCCGTCTCCGATCAAACAGAAACAAAACAGAAATAACATCAAGGGCGGTAAGAAACCGCAAGCCAACTGTGTTACTGATGATGCCGCCATAAAAGCGAAATCAAAACCTGTTCCGGAGAAGACGCCAGTCCCTGACGACATAACTGTCCCAACAAGCAATGTACAGGATGTGCATCCGGAAGCTTACAGCTCCAACTTCCTTTCGACAATGATGGATGCCGGTACTTATCCAGCCTGCAATCATGTCGCAAATTTCTGCGATGATTCATCACAGGATTTTTCCGATTCAACCGACTCAGAAATGCAAAATTTGGATTGGCGCAATAACGAAGAGTCAGACGACGACTCGTCTGTTGGTGACGTGAGCAATCTGGATCCATGCGTTCAATCTTATCATGAAAGCGTGGACGACATGTTTCACTTCCTTAGTATAAGATCCGAAATAACCGGTGAAGTCCCTGAAAATGTTTGCAACGCAATCAACGAACGAATTGCGATGGCTTCCTCATCAGAGACCAGCCATCTCGCTGGTATTCCGCCTATTCATGCGGATACCACCACTGCCAATATCATCGAGTTTCTCAAATATTGGCTCATTGATAGCGGAACCACTGCGCATATGACTCCGTACAATGACGACTTTGTTGACGGCACAATCGAAGTTTACCATGGCTATGTCATCGTGGCGAATGGCCTTCGATGCCGTGTCACCCATCGTGGCACAGTCCGTCTCATCTTACGAGACGAAAAATCCAAACGCACTCGAACACTTGACCTCGAGAACGTCCTGCTCGTCCCATCCCTTACAAGACGCCTCATATCAACTGACCGTCTTAACGACTTTGACCACGAAGTCACTCTCGCCAACGGCATCATTGATCTGAACCTCCGTGATTTTTCTGACAACGGATCCGATCAAAATCGTGTTCACATCATGTTTCCCCAACAATACGAACACTTCTCCGAGCCTCCTGGCGTCTCATGGAACCCTTCTGTTTTAAAGTCTGCGCATGCACGCAGTAACCGAAACAACTGGCAAAACACAATTTTCCTGGCACCATTTCCATCGCCAGAACAACTCAACCAAGACTCATCACTGCAACAAGAATATTGACTCCTAGGGAGTGGTAAGCATGCGAACCAAGCATCTACCATCATCCCACCACCAGTCGATAACAACGTTCAACCGCCAGCTCCTGAACCTCCTCCTGCGCCTGAACCGCCTCCTCGAATTCAAGAGGCGACTCCCAAGGCTACTCCCATACGCCAGATCGATGTTGTGCTCTTACATCATCGACTTGGTCATCGATCCCCTCAAGCATTGTTCCTCGCATCGCAGTATAACCTGTGGAATGATGTTAGAGTCCCAACAAAAGACAAGGACGACGTGTGCTGTCCTACCTGTCGTATTACAAAAGCTCGTCAGTCCAACAAAGGCTCACGTGCTCCCGACAAGTGGCCCACGCAACCTGGTCTCCAAATCGGCGTTGACATCGAAACCAACCCCGTATCTCATGGTCTTAGCGACCACACGCACTTCAAGTACTTCCTTATCATCACTGACTACGCTTCTCATCACACTGTGCTGATGGGAATAAACAATTCTGACAGTGCGACCGTACTCAAGACCCTCCTCCTTTACCGTACCATGTATGCTCCGACAGACAAATCAAACGTCGAGTTAGAAGTAACATACGGTCCCCGAATCACCAAGCTCCGCACGGACGCCGGCTCCCAGTTTACAAAGAAGTCGTTCGTCACCGACTGTGCCGAACACAAAATATTACTCCAACTCGCTGCACCAAAACACCAAGACATGAATGGTTTTGTCGAGGTGAAGTGGCAACACATCCGCAACTTAGCCTTCTCTATGCTTAATCACGGCCGTGTGAGTCGAGAATTCAGTGATATGGCGTTCGAACACGCTTGGAAAATTCACAACCTCTTACCTGTGGCCGGACTCCGCGACCCTAACGGACGCCCAGTTCTTCCCCACACCGTTCATTTTGGTGCAAAACCCAACATTCGAAAACTCCGAACACTTTTCTGCCCGTGTTTTGTCATGGTTTACACACCACAGTCAACACACCCGGTAACCAAGGTCGTCACTCATTTCACTCGCAAGAACCAACCTCAACGCGCAGTACGCGGCATCTTTGTCGGTTTCCCTCGCGCATCTGCTGGCTACCTCGTTTATATTCCTGAATCAAACCGAATCGTCACTTCCAGCGACGTTCACTTTGACGAATCCTTCAAAACGATAGCACCTTGTGACACGAAAGATTTTAACGACGCCATGCCAACCCAATCCGTCCAGTCCATCGCCCGACACAATCCTGTGTACGACTCTTCCGTCTACACAAATGTCGAACACACTGGACTCGAACAAGAGTTTCCTGATGAGCCCTCCGACCATGGTTTCAGCCGAATTGCATCTGCTGCTACACCACCCGAGGCCGAAATTTACACACATCCCATCGAGAATTCACTCCATCCAATTGAAGACGATTCGCCGTCGATTGCCGACGTCGAAGAGGCGGAGGACGAGGAAGATTTCACTCCTGATAACTCCCCCGTTATTGACGATGTCGACGCTGACATCGACGCGAATCTTGATGCTACACTTCCAATCCAACCTGACCCCGTCGATCCTGACACAACTCCGTTACCTGTTGAGAGTTACAAGGATCCACTCATGTCAGTACAAAACAACAACATCAGATCGAAGAGAATACGCCGTCTTCCTGTTCACTTACGCAGTGGCCACTACGAGCTCTCCCACCTTGTTGATTGTGTTTTTGAATTATTCCCCGAGCAAGAAGAACTCCCCCCTGATAAATATCAGCAGGCATTCGCATCTGCAGCGCACACCCTTGAAGCGCTTGCAGTCGACAAACTGCCATTCCCATCTGGTGCACCAGCGGACCTCTTCCTGCCGGAACCTACATCCCTCAAAACAATATCTGCCCTTCCACCCAAGCTTCGCCAAGCTTGGCTTAACGCATACCTTTCCGAAATTAACAACCTGCTTGACCAAGGAACCTTCGCACATCCCGAGGACCCCAAGTACAAGTCAAAGTTTCCCCCCGAGTATCTTGGGACTGTGAAGCCCAAAGGTTTACCTGTTAAAGTAATTGCAAAAGCCAAGATTCAACAAGACGGAACCATCGAGAAACTAAAGGTTCGAGCCGCAATTCGCGGCGACATGGATCCCTTCACTGGTGACAGCGACAACTCAGCTCCACTTGCCGGATTCCGAGTCCTTAAATTGTTCCTTGCTGAAGCCGCACGAAGAAAACGCCGAGTATACCAAGCCGATTTCGTTGGAGCTTATCTCCAATCGAATATGGACCGCGACGTATTTGTGAAGTTACCTGCCGAGTGGGCAGAACACTTCCCACAACATGCCAAGTGGTTTGGCCGCTCTCTTCTGCTCCTCAAGTCCGCGTACGGAATAAGCTCCGCCGGACGACTTTGGTGCGAGACATTGTTTGGTTGGTATGTTGATGTATTCGGATTTACACAGTCCGATGTCGACCCAGCCCTGTTTTACTTTGTGGACGGCAAAGAGTGGATGATGCTAATGTCATATAGCGACGACTCAGCATATTTTTGCTCCTCCAAATCCATGAAGATTCGATTTGAAGAGGCGTTAACCACGCGCTTCAAATGCACTCTCATGGGCCAGTTACACTGGTTCCTCCAAGCCCGCATACAACAAGCGGACAACTTCAATATTACCATCGACCAATCACTTTACGCTGCTTCCATGTGCAAACGATTCATGCCGAATGCCGAGAACATCAATCCAACAACCGCTGACAAGCAAACGTACGCATCGATGTTACCTGCCGGATATGTTAGTACAAAGCAAGATTGTTCCGAAACGTACCTTGATGTCATGCAACTGAACAAGGAATTCGGATTCGAAATGCCCGTTGTTGTTGGATGCATGTTGTGGTTGTTGAATACTTATCCGCGATTTCAGTTTCCTGTTCGGAAATTAGCCAAGTTCACCCGGCTTCCTGGTAAGAAACATTTCAAAGCCGCGCGCCATCTTTTGAATCACATCCGATGTTATCACGACACGGGTACGACGTTCTACTCCGATGTTTGGGACGCGCCCATCGCGCAATATCTTTTCGAAGCCGGCGTAGATCCGGATACCGGCGTGGTGGCAACGAGCGATTCATCTTTTGCCGACTGTCCTGACACCGGACGAAGCACTGGTGGCTACCTTATATTCAGCCAAGGCGGCGTCGTTGATGCCGCACAGTTTGTCCCTGATCCGGTTGCGAACAGTTCTTGTGAAGCAGAAGTTAACGCAATGAGCGTTGCTGCTGCCGCCATCCAATCAGTTTCAATGTTTGCTCAAGAGTTTCGGGGCGTCGATCCAGATACTCCCATGCAGATCCCTTTCCTCGTCGACTCAAAGAGCGCCAAGGCACTCAGCGAGTCTTTCACCGAGTCCAAACATTCCCGGCACATTCTTCGCCGCCACTTGTTTGTTCGACAAGCCGTTCGTCGAGGTGTTGTTGTCACCTACTGGATTGCAGGCGATATCATGCTTGCAGATCCATTGACGAAGAACCTGGCAGCTTATGCGCCAACCTATGTCCTGTTCCGTGCCCTGTGCGAGACGATTGTTTCAATTGCTACAAGAAGATGAGCAAGTTTCGTCAGCCAGCGCGATTGATGCCTGCCAACTTCAGAGGCGTGTTAGAAATTATACGTGCGATATCAATTCTCTGTTGAAGTCCTTACAAGAATGACGGAAGTCAATCTTGTTGTTCG
>JAVCKV010522257.1:0-11376 GCA_032274145.1 Herpochondria borealis | reverse complement strand
ATTTCACAAGCCTACAGGACGTTAAACCTGATGAAGATCCAGACGGAGACTATCACGTTAACATGTTAGAATACGCCCAGCAGACAGATCCGTTGGTTGCGGATAGGACACCTCACTCACCAGTCGTCTGGATGCAGCACAGGAAGACCGCAACGGTAACTCCGAGCCAGTTTGCGACAGGAAGTGACCTTCACAAGACAGATAGCCAAAGTTTATGGAATGCCGATGCTATCGCTGACACCTACATCGACGGTGATGGTGGATTCACTTTCTCAATACCGAATCTTGACGAGAGAGTAGTAGTAGGCTTGAGCACCAGGAATGAGTCCACCAGTTATGGAGATATAAGTTACGCTTTTCAAATTAATGCCAATTCACTCTTCGTGTTTGAAAATGGCGTGAGTGTCAAATGGGTTGGATATTCCTCCATTTATGATACTTATTCAATTGAAAGGATAGACGGAGAAATCTTTTACTTAGTTAACGGAGTAGTTGTTTACACAAGTGAAGAGACTCTCACCAAGCCCTTGATTGTTGATACAGCCCTCTATCATGCAAACTGCTCGATAATTAATGCTGCCACTTGGGGACATGTAGATAACTCTACCCATTTTGGAGATAGTGATTCAGATGGTGTGCTTGATGTTCTAGAAGTTCAGCTAATGAACTTCTCTGACTTTGACGTCGTTTCTTCTTTAGCGGATATCGATATAACCACTGATTATGATGGAGATGGTGTGCTCGATAATACAGAATTCCAGAATCAGACCTCAGCAGCCCATTACGTGGTGGACGCCAATGTCCTCGGTGACGTGGCTTGGCGAGATACTGTGGGGGGAACCGTGTCAGGGAACGGTTTTTCTAAGCCTGTTGGCGGAGCTACAGGATGGAACGCCTCCGCACTGAGTTCAAAACTATTAGTGGGTGACGGAGCTTTCCAGTTCGGTGTCAACGAGCTGTCGCAAGTGGGCTACTTGATGGCAGGATTGACACGTGCCAATACCGGCATCTCCTATCACGACATAGATTATGCGATATATGCGAGATATAATGAAACTGTGGGAATTTACGAGAAAGGGAAGTCTATCACCACACCAGCTTATTTCAGAAGTGGTGACAAGTTTGCCATTCGCAGAGTAGGGCAGGTAGTCAAATACTATCATAATGATTACCTCATCCATATTTCGTCTAAGCCTAGTATCGGAGCATTGTTTGCGGATGTTTCAATATACAAGGACATGGAACTCACCAATGGGCAAACCATTAACTTCTACGACGGAGACACAGACTTAGATCAACTGCCAGACTCTTGGGAAAGAGAACTCATCGATCGTGACCCCAGTGACAGTCTTGCTAGCCTTAGTGATATCGGCTATGCCGATGACCCAGATGGTGATCTATTGGTGAATATTATTGAATATTCTTTAGGTCAAGATCCGCTGAAAGCTTGTCACCTAGCATGGAGCCCAATTGCTTGGACCAATCTGGAGGGAACAGCTTTACTGAGTGCTCCCCAAAATACAACAGGCTCAGGACTGGAAAAGATATCGACAGCAGCTGGTTACAACGCCGATGCCACTAGCAGTTTACTCATCCAGGGCGATGGAGCCATCTCCTTCAGGGTAGGAGCTCAGGGTGACAGACTACTTGTAGGCTTCAACGCTTCAAATGATCACAGAGGTTTCTCAGATCTTGACTACTGCATCTATTGCTCGAATTCCTATTCCCTTACTGTATATGAATTTGGCCAATCTAAAGGAGGCTTTGGTGGTGTCTCCATGAACGACACCCTTAGTATAGAGCGTATAGGTGGTGAAGTATTCTACCTCAAGAACGGTGAGGTTTTCTACGTATCTCTTCAGCCTAGTAGCGGACCTGTGATGGTGGACTGCACCCTGTGTTACGAAAATAATTCTATGGTGAACACCTGCCAGTGGGGGGTGGTATCTGGGATTGACTCAGATGCGGATGGCCTCCCAGATAGTTGGGAGCAGGAGCTGGTAGACCGAAACCTTAACGATGGGATCACCTCCATATCACAGATCAATCCATTTTCAGATATTGATGAAGACGGGCTTTTAGATGGATTAGAGTATCATCGCTGTCTCAATGCCTTAGAGCAAGATTCAGATGGAGATGGCTTGTTAGACGGCAATGAAGCGGCTGAGGAGCGCGATCCTAATTACAAAGACCATCCTAACGTAGAGTTTGAACTATACTAGTCATGAGGTATTTCAACTACATATTGTTGTGCTTATGCTTGGCCTGTGTGTCTTGCTCTGACAGAAAAGAGGAAGTTACGACACCAAAAGGAGCTGAAAAAAGGTCTAGGGAAAAAGTTCAGACTTCAGTTGACCATAATTGGGACACAGGTGAAAGGAGTTCTTTTGGCAGACGTCCAAAAGTAGGAGACAGGCTTCTAGTTCGTAACTCTAAGTTCTTTGGAGGTAAGGCTAAGACTGTGTATAGCGAACGACCACATTTATCACCCCAAGTTTCACGTTCTAGATTCGTTCCTCTATGGAAGGCGAAAATCCTCAGTGAACTGGAAGCTGAGCTGCAGACTTTATTTGAAAAGAGGGAAGAAGCTCTAGTGGAAAATAGAAAAAGCAACAGCTTTAACGAGAATAACTGGAGTAAAACTTGGGAGAAGCATAATGGAGAGAAGCTTCGCGAGATACGCAGAAGAATATCGACTGCTAAGAACAAGCCTTATATGGAAGAACCTACTAGTGAAGATCTGGAGGTTGTGAAAGAAAAATTGAAGGAAGACGAACCAGTTTTTTCAGTGGAAGATCTTTTAATTATTGAAGCAGAGCTCGCCCGTCTCTGTAGAGATTCTGGAAAGGGGATCGAGAGCCTCGAATTACTTGAAGACCCTGAATATATAAAAATGTATCGCTCCTATCATTATCTGTCCAAAGCCTATGGGATCAGTAAACAGCCCCAAACAATGATTCTTTGGCCGTCAGCTGTCTTTAACGAAGGCATCCAGCCATAGAATAGTTCAAACACCTTAGAATCAAATAACAATATTCACCTTGTATTATGAAATTAACAATTAAACGTATACTTTTATCTATCTGTTTAGTTACTCAGTTGGTAGCCCAGTCTCCCTCTCACATCAAGAACTTGATGAAAGCGACGAAGGAGAGATTTGATGCTGTTGAAGAGTCCGTCGCGTCACAATTCGAGCTACAGAACGCACTCTATGCAGAGGCTGTAGCTAATTCGAATGTAAAGCAAACATCGAGCAGATGGGTGCTTGCCGAATCAATGCACGGAAAGAAGATGTCCGACATCAAGTTGGAACAGGCAGATAGACTAAACTTCCCGGTTGCTAATAAACCCAAGAAATTAATATTTAATTATGTTGATGATGATGATTTTAATTTTGAGTATATAATTTGGCTGGAGAATACCTACCAGATTTACCCTGATCGTATTTCCCAATTAAATGCTGAGAAATATGAAGATACATATCCTCAGGGTTATCACCCTCCTTCCACAGAGCCAAAGATGGTGATGAAAAATGACGATGCAGCATATGCCAAAGCATATCGTAAATGGGAGTCTCAAGCGAGAAAAGAATGGATGGAAGACCGTGTTGACAAAGAAGCGTTTGATAAAACAAGAGCAGATTTCCAAGTATCAGTTCTAAACAATGCCTATCAAGATTCGGAGGCTTTGAATCAAGAGCACAAAGCGGGATGGGAAAAAAATAAGGAACTTGAACTGCTCCGTTTAACAAACGAGCTTTATGAATTGACTAACACTCGTATAGTTGACGTAAACGCTGACTATTTAGGTTCTGCCGATATGTATAACCTTCAAAGTCAAAACAACGCCGAATGGGCCACTTTTGAAAATACAACTCTTCCAGCTTGGATGGAAAGCGAGAATGAAAAATTCGCAAAGAAATACGTAGAAGAAATAAAGACTTTCATGGTGGACAGAGCCTCTCATCTTAACTCTAACGAATACAAAAAAGCTGTAGCGGCGGTTTCTTATCTGAATAGCATCAATACTCCCAGTTATCAGGCAATTTCTCCTACTTGCGGAGCTGAATTTCACAAGGCAGAAATCAAATGGATTCATGAAAATCCTAGCACAATGTCCCAGCATATTGCCGTCCTCAATCAAATTGCAGCTGTACTTAATGGGCTAAATTCCCGCTATGTTCGAACTCCAGATCTCAGTGGCAACGGGGCTCCAGAGAAGGTCCACAAGATGTTGTTGTATTCTCGTTTTGAGAAGATTGGAATGGTTACGCATGAGAACTATATCCAGCAGACAGAGCTTATTAGGGCGAGGTGTCGAGCGATGCAGTATCTGAAGTGGCCTATGCTGACTTCGTCAAATAGACATATAAAAACAGTCGCTTTGACAGAAAATTCACCTTCTACCATTGATATAGGAGCGTCTATGGTTTCTGATACTTTGTCATCAACATCAATTCATGACACAAGCTTTAGCACTCTAGGCAGTACCTCTGAATTTGGAATTGCTCTCCAAGGACAGTGGAACCGCAAACTAAATCCTGCCGTAGGAAGTCTTATAGCTTATCAATGGTATGATGAGCTCTATGCTACAGCCAAAGAAGACTGGGATCTTAAGCTCCTTGTCGCACACAGAAAACTGAATTACAAAATTTCCGATAATTTCGGTAGTAGTAATATGTTTAAGGTGAGTAGCTATCCCGCACATCAAGGTGGGATTTTAGCTGATCAGAGCCAAATTTCGTATACATTCAGGCTTGGCGTGGATCAACCCTACGAGTCCGACGAACAGAAGAGTAAACTACAGAACTACCTTGACGAAGCGAATCATCTCATAAGTGAAATGAAACAATATGCGAAGGTAAGTTATGCTAACGCAGAGAGAGTTGATCTCCCGACCACATTGCCAGTATCAGTTGCTTATGAAGATAATAAATGGAAGATCACTGATTCTGTCAAAGATGTATACAAAAACTTTGGAGCCACGACGGACAAATCTCCCAAGCTTGAAATCTTTGGAGCAGACTTTTTCATGCTTTGTAAGCCAAAGTTTACTGCTACTTTTCTAGAACCTCAGAGCTTTTTACCTAACTTTGAACCTCGTGCATACTTTTCAAAGGATCTTAGAAGAGTGGGCATAGCTAGGTCGTTAATACTTCCTATACCTTCCAAAAGTAAAGAGTATTCTCCTTTCGTCACCCTCGATCTAGCGGATCATATGAACACTCATTTTCATACCTTGACAGGTTATGATGGGAGATACACTGGAATGTGGGATAGTTTACGGATATACGGAGACATACAGGATTTAGAAATCGTGGAGGACTCTGGGCATCCAGAAATTAATACTGTGAAAACAGTTGATTCTGAAGGGAACTTTGTCCCCTTGCCTTCTTCATCCTCTTTTCTCATGGGGTTTGGAGGAAAACCTATTAAAACTATTAAGTTTCATGGTGGTCAAATGGAATTCGAGTGGTTGGCTTCCTACCATTGCAAGATCACTTACAAAATGGGGATGCCCCTGAAAAAGGTCAAGACATACGAGATTTTGGTCGATGCTCACAAGTCTAAAGAACTTGTTTATCCTGAAAAAGGGGGCGCGCAACTTCCAGCCTCAATGGCAACAATCGATATAAAGGAGGACGGTCACTTGTGGGCGAAGTACTTCAAAGTCGAATATACAGACGTTGAGCAAATGGATAAGGACAAATATAATGAAGCTTGGCGTATCGAGTATTATGACGCTTCAGCCCAAAAAGAAGTGATTTGGTTAGAAGAAAGTTCATACGAAAAATTATGTTATACCGTGGATGCCACCAGTGGGGATGCAACAAAGGAGCAATATGGGCTTGGGAGTGATCCATTGTTCTACTCTAGAGTGAGGTATGGTGATCGTACTTTAACAAATAGCGTCACCTTTCCGAGTCTGACCTCTCCGAAATTTGGCTATTTATCACCACAGTTGTTTTTCATCTATGGAGGCGAACTTAATTGGCTCAGGGAGGACAAAGCTAAAGAGTATAGAGACTCGTATTTGGCTACGGAAGAGGGTGAAGCCATGGCTCATTATCCTACTCTGAGACGTTTTAAGTCCACCACATATAGTGATTTATCAGGTTCGGAGACCTACTGGGCTAATGCCGGAGATTTTATCGAAACTGAGCTTGCAGGTGCACTTCTAAACTCCACCTCCACCTACGCTGGCAAAGCGTCCACAGTCCATGTCAAGACCTCCTCAAATGCCAACAAAAGTGCAGCCTACACCGTCGACACGAATACAGCCATGGCAAACGCAACGCCCACAGACGACGAAGTCATTACCCTCAGCACCTTGGACAACAAGGTCATGACAGTGTCAAAGAACACCTACAGCGAAAATATGGCCAAGATCACCAGTCTTGTCAATGGAGTCAGCTCCTCAGTCGAATATTATACTGAGGTCTCCGACAAAGGACAGCCTTGGAGCGTCAAGTCAGTTACTAATGACCTCGGAGTGACGAACTACACCTACGAGGCCAGTGGCAGTGGCAATTTCAAAGTTACCACAATCTTCATACCCGCTGAAGGAAATAACAGTCAGCAAAAAACAGAAGTCTTGATGGATAAATATGGCTCCGTTCTGAGCACCAAGAACTTCAGCGGATCAGTAGAGGTATCCTCCGTAGTGGCTACCGGTCACGCAGCTAACCCCTTCAATCAACCGAGCAAAATCACTTCTAAACAAGGAGGCATTACCAAACACGTCGACTACGTCTATAACACAGATGGAAGCTTGAAGAAGTCCACAGACAGTGACGGCCTCGAGAACACTTTCCAGTGGGACAGCGTGCTAGGTCGCCTTTCCTCCGCCAGCCTCAACGGCAAAAGCTTTACACCCTCCTACAACGGCTTCACCAGCGGAGGTAGCTTTGCTGGCAAAACTTTCAGTGGCAGCGTCAATCAATATGGAGTGCAGCTAGGAAGTAACTCCACTATCGGAAGTGGTCATGATAGCACAGGGACACAAAAGATAGTTAATGGTCAGAAAATCTACGAATCCGCCCTCACCAATACCGAAGAAGATCGAGGAATTGAACTAGAGTCCACTATCGACGGATTGCCGCTAAAGTCACCTGGTGGAGCAGGAACACCTGGCGTCATCTATGAATACGGTGTCGAGGAATGCAACAACATCCACTGCTTCACTGTCAAGACCACCGTGCTGAAAGCTAACGGTCAGCCCTCTGAACTCTGGAGTAAAACTTACACCGATGGATACGGCAGAACAGTCTGCACCGAGTCACCTCACCCGATGGGGAACTACGCCCCATCCGGCGACACTGTAGTCGCCACTACCTATACCTACGATATCCCAGGGCGCAAGGTAACCGTCACACCACCCGCTCCATCCAAGCCCATCACCGTAAGCTATAGCAAAGATTGGAACACTACTACTTACGAACAAGGAGGAATAACTTACACCTCAGAGTCTAGCCTTAACGGGGCAGACGCCCTCACCGTTCTTAAGAGAGGGGAAACAGAGCTCTTCAGAAACTCTACTAAACTCACGAACAACACCAACATCAAAAAAACCTACGGTAAGAACCCCACCACTGTCAGCGTTTCCGCTGATGGCAACGAGATCTCCATCACCGACTATCGCTCAAACTCCCTCAAACTCATCGTTGACAAAGATGGATTCAAGAAAATTGAGTCCAACGTCGCCGGAGTGAACTCCAGCGAAGAAGTCACCGAGCGCGACGGCCTTGGTGCCGTTAAAAAGGTTCTTACCAAATCAGGTAGCATCGTTGGTGACATTACCAAAGAATACACAGAGTCCGGTAAACTCTCCAAAGTCACTGGTAGCGAAATTGATATTCAGCTCTCTCGTGATTACGCCAACGAAGGAGAGAAGCTAATGGCCATCAACAACGCAACAGGGGATAGTAATATTAGTGGAAGCGACAAGTTTGGTAACGGCCAAGAAAGTAAGCGTCCTGGTCGGCAGCCCAAAAAGCTAGTGGGCTCCCCGCTCGACGGCCAAATGAGCTTCCAGGTCGAAGGAGATGCTCAGCAGATCGTCAATCTCGAGTATGGCCCCACTCTCAAATTGCTGAAAAAGACCCGCAATGACGGATCATCTAGCTCCTTCACCTACAACAATGACAGCTCCCTGCTCAGCCGGGTAAAAATCGACTCTACCGCAAATGGAGGAGCCTCGCACAACCTTACACTGAACAGAGATCCTGCCACAGGTCTATCCGTTGGTTACAACACCGATGATACCAATCTGGAGCTTATTAGAGATAAGAATAATGATTATAGAGTGATGAGTTCCGATTACTTATCCAGACTGGCGGATGAAACCTCGATGAGACACCAAACCTTCTACAGCGACTTCAAGGATGATGTCCCTGAACTTGAAAAATATTCTGGTGTTCTCGCCGGCTACTCAGTCCGCCGTATCTACAACCCAACCACCAATGAGCTAACGAAAATCGATCTTTACCAGAAAGATGAAAACAACAAGGACATACTTGTCCACTCGATCTCCTACGCCTCCGACAATAATGGTCGTGTGACCTCGATCAGTGCCTCGCAGAGTGCCAACTTCGAAGCCACCATGGGCTTTAACCAAGGCGTCCTCGAATCAGTGACCTTTAATAAGAACAAACTTAAAAAAGAGTTCACCGTCGGTTCAGCAAAGTTGTCCGCAGTGAATATGCTCGTTCTTGACCCTCAGGCAAATCCCTCAGCCGACTCGTATTCAGCCACCTGGTCATACGACGCAACCCGCAAGAACCGCAGGCAGAGTCAGAGCATCACAGGAGGAGGTTTCGGTCAGTCCGGTCACACGTGGAACTATAGCTACGAGAACGACCACTACCAGCTCAAGTCCGCTACCAGTAATGTGAGCGGCACTCTCAACTATGATCACGACTCAATGGGCAACCGTGTCGTGGGAAATGCTAACGATGCTAACCAGTATCTCGCCATGAACCTAGCAGGCAACGGCCAAGAGAAAATTAGCGTCTCCGGCAGAGTCAAAGCCGGCACCTCGGTTAATGTCACCTTACAGCTTCCTAGTGGTCCATCAGTGCATCCAGCAGTCGTCGGAGCAGATGGTAGCTTTCTGGCAATCATCCAAGTGCCGCAGGGCGGCTGGAACGCTGGAGACCCACGCATGATACCCGTCTTTGTTGAAGGCATTAGAACAAATGACGGTGATGGCGGTCGTGATGCCAAGGCAGTTGGAGAAAAAATGCATGTGCTAGCCCCATCTTCTTGGAACATCACCTATGGAGCACATGCCGCTGTGGCCTCCGACTGGAAGTGGAACTACACACGTAACGCCGAAGGAAGCTTGACATGCATGGAGACCTCACCCACCGCAATCACTAAAGGAGTAGAAAATGTCAAAATGGACTTCTCCTACGACGAGCAAGGTCGCAGAATTTTCAAGAGATCCACCGTAATGACGAAGCATGGTGCCACGCTGAGCACACGCGATACTGTCTTTATCTATGACGGCTGGGACTTGATCGGTGAATTCTGGAATGATTCAGCTAGTGGTAAAGGGCAGCGTCTATACACTTGGGGAGCAGATCTTGACGGCAGCTGGGATGGCCTAGGTGGTGTTGGCGGCTTGCTTGCCGTGCACCAAGACGGTAAGTCCTATGTTCCCGCCTATGACGGAAACGGGAACATCATCGCCTTACTCGACGACGCGACCGGAAAAGAAGTAGCTCGTTGGGTAAGAGGCCCATTCGGCGAAGTGCTCGAAGAAGTGGGCAAGACAGATCTATGTCCATTTGGTTTTGCAACTCATTACACCGATAAAGAAAGCGGCTTAGTTTATTTCGGCTACAGATACTACGACCCCATCATGGGACGTTGGTTGAGCAGGGAGCCGCTCGGCGAAGGTGAGAGCTTCAATCTTTACAGCTATTGCCACAATGACCCGGTGAACAAGGTGGATTTGTTGGGGCTGAAGGAGTTAAAGGTCGGAGGTACTGTAAATTTGGTATGGAGTGAGAAGCTCAATGGCTTCGTGGCGATGGTTGAACTCCTGGAACGTAAATTTGTCCGTAAAAGTCGTGGTCGCAGTAATGGCCGTAGAGGCCATGCTGGAGCATGGAAATGGGTATCATTAGGTAATGTTCCAGCTTCTTCCGGTCTGAGTAAAAAGGAGATCAGAGATTTTCTTGATGGCAAGGGAGATTTGGGTCGATACTTTAGTACAGTAACTCTACAAATTAAAGAACAAAAATTATTTGGGAACTATGAGACACTTAAATCAGGCTTAGGATGGCTTCCAGGAGGAATGGTAGCCGTTTCCGTTGCAGAAGGAAAAAAGGGAGCCGCCGTTGTACACGGTCTTAAGGATGTTCTGCTGTCGTCGACTGGTACTAAATACTTTATCAAAGCTGGTAAAGCTCTAACAGCAGGTAAAGCTGCTATACAAATGGGTAAAGGTGGTGCACTTGGCGGAGGTATCTCAGGGATTGGGGAAGTTACAGCTAATAGATTACAAGCAGTGCTTGATAGTAAAGACTACGAAAACACTATCCTAGAAGATGCTTGGGTGGTTACCAAAACGACTGGTATGGGTGGGGCGTTCGGAGTGATTCTTGGCCCTCTTACTCGACTACCGAAGATTCTTCCAAAAAATGCCCCAAATACGGGAGTTGGAGCTTCTTCTTCACCATTTAATTCTGTTGGTCGTATGCAACGTAAAGGTAATCTACCTCAACTGAATCAAGGTGCTAACCCAACCTGTGGTATAAATTCATGCGGAATGGTCTTAGATACATTGCAGCCAAACCGTATGGTTACCAATGGCATATTTAGAACTGGTAAAAATGGAACTTCTATGGGCTCACTAGTCCGACATTTAAGAGCTAACAGTTTAAATGCTAAATTTAGTAGTAGGAATACAATGGATCAATTAGCGGCCGCAACTAGAGGTAATAGTCCTGCTATTGTTAATGTTAATTATCGAGGTGGAGGTCACGCTGTAGTTGTTGATGGTGTTACAGTTAGGCAAGGTAGGCGAGTTGTAGCTATTAGAGATCCTCATGGAACTCAATATTTTGAATCTATAGAATCATTCCAAAATAGGTGGAGTGGACAAATGATAAGTATAGGAAACTGATGAAAGGTGAAATTAAAGTAACTAACGAAGATGAGATCTTCTTTAAGAACGATTGTGGTTCTAGCTACTCTATTATAAATAACGGATGGCTTGACGCCTTTTATGAAGTCAATGGCAGCATGGTTGGTGGTGAATATGCTCTAGTAGCTAAAGTCATTGTGCATGGAAAGCTTGAGGGGGTAACTCTTACTCCTGTTAAAATTGATTTTCCTCATTTTGACGATTATGTAGAGTTAATCTCTA